>VZTB01000040.1:339-48998 GCA_013397245.1 Thryothorus ludovicianus | reverse complement strand
ATGCCTTAACTTGGTCAGCCCTGAATTGGTTACACAGCTGGACTAGATAATCCTTTATGTCCCTTTAAACTGAAATAGTTCTCTTCTATTCTGTTTTATCAAAAGCTAAATCTCTTCAGTTTTAGGCTAATGCTTTATGTTGGTGAAGAGTGATCACTGTATAAGCTGTTGCCTGGGAAACAAGCATGAGCAAAAATAATAGCTGTCCCTGAAGTAAAGATTCACTGCACTTCAATAAAACTCCCCAGTATAATTTTCTTCTCCTTAATCTCTAAACTCAAAGCATAGAATCCAAAGCATGTGAGCAGTCTCTGAATTATTTGCTTATTTTCAAATGGTTGAAACCTTGATGTAAGCAGTTCTGGAATAAATAGTATGCTCTACTGAACTTTAGAATTTGAGAAAGTTTGGTGAGGGATATTCATGTATGATGAAAAATCTGTTTTGTTGTTACTAACTTGATATTTGTCTTTTTCTATAGCTTTGTAATGAATAGTACAACCAGTTGCATTAAAAATGCCTAGAATAGAGAATACATTGTACCATTCCCTTTCCACCTAAATATGGAATATTTAAAGCAGGATTCATCTGCATTAATTAATGTGTTTAAATGTTAGGGTTTGGACTGAGCTTGAGACTGCAGGCTTCTAAATTTAGTCATGGGATCCAGTTTGCTAATGCTGTCAAGTCACCAGTTCAGAGAGCTATACATGTGTATATAAACTGTAGATATTTACCTTAAACTGAGAGCTCAGATCTCAACATTGATAATTAGAGGGTAGTTTCTCAGAAGCAAACATAAGCATCAAAAGTCATTGGAAACTCTTTAGGGTATTTGAGACATTTTCATTAGGCCAGACCTGCAGCTGATGTCTACTCTCACAGTTTGCAACTCAAGTAAGATAGTATTCTACATCAAATAACGCCTAAGACTAAGGCAATTTAGGGAAGTTTTGCAATTCATCTAAGCCCTACGTCTATGATGGAAGGTTAAACATTTTTATTCAGAAACTTAACAGTTATATTTTTGGAGTCTGGAGTTTGAACCCATCTTAAAAGTTTACAATATTCTTGCCCAAAAACATTCTATAGTTTCTACTTCTTGTTAAACATCGTATGATAATCCATAATAAAGAAAAAAAAAAAAGGCTTGGTATCCTACATCCTCTCTGTGTACACTTTTGTTATTAATATTGCTGTTTTTACTAATCGCTTTTTTATCTTGTTGCTGTTTCCATTAAAATTGTTCTTATTTCAACCTGTGATTTTTCCTTTTGTGCCTCCAATTCTTAACTCCAATCCCCAAGTGGGAAGGGAGAGGGGAAGAGGGAGAGCAGGTGATCTGCATCTGGTTTGGAAAAGTTTTGGTGAGGGCACTGAATTGGGGAGTACCATTCCTAAACCACAACATTTCCCCATGTACTAAGAAAATAATCTCTTAATTTAAACAGTCTAGATTCATATTTTGGGTTGAGAAAATTATGCCCTTCACAAATAACTGGCCATAATAGAGCAATCACATAAATATATGTTTGCACCCAAGTCCATATCAGTTTCAATTAAGTTTCAGGTTAATGGATTACACTTTTATTTTTTTGTCATATCCCTATGGGACTGCTTCCCTTTAATCCACAATTCTAGATGCCATTCTTATTTCTAAACCCTGATATGGTTACTAGAGAGGTTTCATGTCATATCCAACTAGGAGGCAAAACTCCTCTTTCTGCAGAGAACTAGTAAGGTTGCTCAACCATTTGACCAGTTATAGGTTCAGCACAATGCTCCAAACACAGAATGACTTCTGTTCACGCCTCCTCTTGCTCGTCTCTACTCAAGAACTGTAATGCTACTTAGAGAGAAACTCATTGACACCTCTACAAGTTGTTCAAGGACGGAGTAATGCATTACTCTATGTCGGAATATGGGCTGCAAGACAAGGAGGTAACCCTTCTTTTATCCTTCTTGTAGATATTTGTTCCTGCTGTCTTCCTTGCATTAGAATATGCCATAACAATTATTTCTAGCAGAAGCAGTACTCAAATATTTGTTTCAGTGAAAAGCTCCAAGACTCAAACAGTTCTGCATTCTCTGAGATAAAAGCTTTTATTATGAAAAGGACTTATGTTTTCCAATTCAGAACAATGGATATTTTTGAAAACCAATTAAAACATAACCAAAAAGTCTGTAGTCTACTAAATAGTTGATGGTACCAGTCTATTAAACAGTTGATGATACCCTCACTGTCAGTATAACTTATATTAAAAATTCTCAAATACTTTAAGAATGTATTTGAGAATTTATAATGTAAGTTAACACCAGCATTAGCATGAAATTCATGCTTATGTCCCCTAATGAAGACCTCTGCAATTTATATCAGTTTTCATTAATCTCTTTAAGTAGTTACAATAAAGCTCTTTGTAACCCATTATTACACCTTAAATTCTCTATTTAGTTATCTACAACAGATTTGCAAAATAAAGTGTATTATTTTCTTTTTAATTTGTTCTTTTTTATTGTTCTTTTGGCTGCTGTACAAAGAATAAAAGAAATTTGTTTTCTGTTTAGGATCTTAAAACAATACTACTTAAAATTACTTGATTATATAGTAACTGTAAAATAGGAAATAAATGGGGGAAAAAAGTAGAGTCACCTTCTAGTGTTTTTAGTTAGCTCAGACTCCATACTTTATCAAAGCTGCTCTCCTTTCTTGTCCTTATTGCATTTGGTTTCCCCATTGTTGCTTTTTTCATCTTCTGTGCATTTGAAAATATTTGTTGTAAGCTCACTGTTTTTCCAGAAAACAGCTGACATTAATCGCAACATCATACCATCCTGGGCATCATAATTCTCAAAACAAAGGACTATCAAAAGGAATTGCCGGCAGCCCTTTACGTATCTTAACTTTGTTTAGAGTGCTTTGACAGTGGTAATCTGATTAGAAAAAAATAAAAATTCGTTTTCAAGTTGTGTAATGGTTTCATGGATGTCAATGTTATTTTATTACCTTGATAGTGAAACTTGGAAGTTAATCACTGTACAAATATTTTAAATTTTGAAATTTTGCTTTAGGACTTCACTTTTGTTTTCATTATTATTGTCAATGTTCCAGGCTTTGAAAAGTTTCGGGATGTATGTTAGATCCTGTTCTAGTTTGTTGCTTGTGAAGTGAGGCAAAACTATAAGTACCTGAGACTTTAGAGATCTAGTTTCTTCAACTAAGAAATTGATCCTAAGCAGAAGAGCATTCCTTTCAACTACAGCTTAACAGTCTGTGATGAGTTAGTATGATACTGATTATTTCTGTTCTGTAGGCTCTGCTAAGAGTCATCTCTACATGGCTCATTATTTACCTTTGTATCCCTCCTTAGTTGTGTGGCACTTAGGAAGCTACTTAAAGAGTTCATCCCTTCCAGATGAACAAAAATGAGGCGTGGTTTTGCATTTTTTGGTAGGGCTTTATTTGTTTGTTTGTTTGTTTGGGGGTATTTGTTTGTTGTTTTCTGAAGCGTTATATACATTGTGCTTCTGCAATCACTTGTCAGAGAACCATGTTCATTCAGTGTGATCCTACCAGAACTATCCTAAGTTTGATTA
Organism: Thryothorus ludovicianus; assembly: GCA_013397245.1. NCBI lineage: Eukaryota > Metazoa > Chordata > Aves > Passeriformes > Certhiidae > Thryothorus > Thryothorus ludovicianus. The sequence goes on along the minus strand of VZTB01000040.1, from coordinate 45,404 downwards.
TTTAACACTTGGAGCTGATATTGTCTTCTAAAGAACATATTCATTGATACAGTTTAAATTACTCATTTTTAAAATCTAATTATTTCAGTGATTTGTCATTTCCTCTCCTTCTAAAGATATTTTGAACTCACATGAATGAATTATACTTGCCTATACTGAAAGACATAACTGTGACAGAGATTACAACATTCTTTCCTTAATTATATTTGTTTGAATATAAAAAATAGCAATAATTTATGGGTTTTCATTGTGTTTGCATACCTGTAGTTTTATTTCTTTGACTGAGATTTATAGACTCTTGAAATTCTCACAAGTTCTCTCCTGTGGAAGAAACAAACAGTCAGAAACAAAGAAGTAAAATATCACTTCAAAAGCTACCTGTGATATTTTTAGACAAAGCAAAACACTTGTAGTTTAATTAGCACAATGATCTTTTGTAGAAACCAGCAATATAGGGTTTGCAAGCTAGAGTGACAAGGTAGAATTTGGGATACATTTAGTAAATTATAGCTTACTGTAGGTAAAGTAATTTATAGTTTTTGACATTATTTTCTTCATTTCAAACAGATCAATAGAGTCACTTAGATTACTACACAATATCTGTACTGAAAACATAGCTATTAACAGCACTTACCATTCCATTTATCAAATTCTAATCACCTTTTAATAAGAAGCTCCAAGAAGAAAGGAGTGGCTATATGGAGAAAGCAAGGCTAGGTTTTCTTTAAACATGAGACAAAAAGTGTAGATTACTGCCTGTCAACTATGCCATCTTGGACTTAATTCATATTTTTATTTCTTTTAGACACTTCACAGAGACTTGTCTCCTGCTTTCTGTATGAAAATTGACTGATCTTTCTTAGACTAAGTATCCTGGAAAAAAGTTGTGGATATTTTCTCCGTGCCTACTGCTGCTGCAGTTGCTGCTGCTGGCACTATTGCTGCAGTTTGGCTTTTAGCCACCAACACTTCTTGGAGGCTGCATTGAATTGCCATGGACCCAGTAAGATGGTCTAGTAAGTAGTCCACTAGACTTTTGGTTATCCTCACACATTCTGTGAAGGTAGGGTGAACCCAGACTTTATCAAGGACTTTGTAAAAAATACTTTAAAACAAACCGGGAAAACACCAAGACATGTTCTTCCAAACTGAGAAACACAACACAACCTTATTAACAAAAGTTTCCGCCTATTATTATCTTATAAAACCATAAATAGTAACTACTAAGTAAAGAGAATGCATGAGAAAAAATTAGTGTGGACAAAAAATCAGAAAATAAATGGCAGGGGTAAAAAGCAATAGTTCTAATATCGTTACAAAACATCTTGGCATCATAGCAGATATAATGATAATTTTGTTTATGTGGTCACAGATTTACTTATCTTATTTGCTGTTATTCGTAACCTCAAATCTTATATTCAGTAAGATATTTTCCTCTCCTCTGTTTGCTCGGCTATATGTGTTTCTGTTTCAAGTGTCAAGTAACTTATTCTACTGGAAAGTGCTCTACAAGGTCAAATGGATGGGGTGGAAAGGATATTCACTTATTAACAAGCTCCCTTCTGCCGTAGCTGATATATGAACATTGTTCAGGCAGTTAATTGTTAAAGAGATTAAAGTTCTTTGAGTTCCACATATAATCAGTTCAAATTGCAGATTTACAACTTTGTTGAATATTCCATCTGCAAGGCCAAACAGGTACTTTTTATCTGTCATAGTGAGATTCTGCTTTTGTTAATGATAAGAAAATGCATTATTATCTCAAAGTCCAATTTCAGCCCCCAAATTGATTCAGTATCCCCAGAGCAGCAAGAAGAATCAACAGATTTTTGCAAACAAAAATGGAGAAAAATGCAGATAAATAAAGATCAACACAGTATTTTTGTATAATAATAATAACGCATTAAAATTATTTTTGCAAAATAACTTCCTAAATTCCTCTTTCAGAATTTAGATTAATCCCTTGTATCATCATCATTTGCTAAAATTAGACTCAAATCCTTTATTTCTGTATCTAATTGCAGCGTATTTTCTGTCTTGTTCTGCTGATGTTAATATTCTTAAACATTTTAATTTCCTATTTTACATTTAACTGTTCCAATAACTTTGTTGTAAAGTTCTAAGTGCATAATGAACCTACTTTTTGTTTATTTATAGACTATAATTACCTCTTGCAAAACTGTGAAAAATATATTGGAAAGTAGAGCTATCTCTGTGACCTATTAATTGCGAGGATATGGGAAGCTCAGAGCACTCCCACTACTTCCTACTCATTATCCCTTTAGGCAGCCAAAATTCCAAGTCCCAAATGTACAAGTCAGTGATGAACCAAAATGTGATTCAATTTGGTGCTTTGAAATAACTTTCTGCACATTCAAACATGATTTTTATAGAACTTTCAAATGTTTCCAAAAATTTAGTAACAATAATGATTCAACATATTAAGCAAAAAAAGTAGGATGAAATAAAAAGAGGTACATAAAATATTATGTAAAACCTAACTGCTTGAATCTATTTTTCATAAACATATCATTAATAAAGACATGATGCTATTTAAAAAAAAAATACTCAACATGTATGAAATCCTAAGGAGGAGTTTCTAGCTTTTACTTCAAAGTTAAATTTAAAAAATGTAAATTGAAAGTAAAAAGTGAATTTTTTCCCAAGAAAAAATTCAAATGTTACTATGATATACAATAAAGAACAATCTTATACAAAAACACAGAGAGTGCAAAATACTACTATTTATTCATGTATTGTTAAAGAATCCAAGAATCCATGGACTGAACATAATATCCGTAATCCTCCTTTAGTGAGAGTTAGGCAGAATTCTTGTTCTAGAATGTTACTAAAATAGCCATAATTTCTTGAAAATCTTCATGTCTTAGTTGCTGAATACAGAAAAAGAGCCAGCACCAACTTAAAAAGTTAAAGTTGTAAAACAACAAAAAAAATTGGAGTAAAGGAAGACTCAGAATGTTGCAAGATTGGGACAAGTCAACAATATCAGAGAAGAAGGTATTCTACATTAAAAAAAATTAATCAAGAGAAGCTATGTATTGATCCTTTATGATGTCACTCACTATTCTATTGTTTCAGAAAGATATATATTTTTGAGGACAGATAGTTTAAGATAGAAACTAAGAAGTATATCAGTAAAATCCAAACTGTAGTGAATACATTTTTAAACTTTTAAATAAAATACTTCCAGAAAACAAAGACACAGCGTAGAGTTACTTCAGAAAATTAGTCAACCCATAATGGATTGCAGGTTCTCCGATCCTGCTTGCAGAACAAATAGAGGTAGTTAATAAACTTGTCAACATCAACTATGTGAAAGCATAATTAAGTCCTGTGAACAAAATGTTACCAAATTAAATAGTTATATTTAGCTGGGTGTCTTCAGTAAATATCTTAATTATCCTGGAATATGACTCTCCCAGAAAGTTGTTGTGTTTTGTAAATATAAATAGAAATGCTTTCAACACAGAAGCCACAGATTAGCTTTCTAACACTTGCAATAGTATTTCAGTAATATGCTTTGCAAATAGGCATCAGATGTTGTTGTGGTTTAAGCCCAGCTGGAAATTAAGCACCACGCAGCCATTCATTCAATCCCCTCCTCTCTCCTCCCACACATTTTGGATGTGGAAGAGGATTGAAATATAGTTTGTACATTAAGATAAGAACAGTTTAATAACTGAAAATAAAGTCCAATACAATCATAATGGTAAATAATAATAGTAATGGTAATAGAAAGGAAACAAACAAATAATAAAAAAAGAACCAAACGAGAGATGCCCATCAACTGCTGACTGATGCCAGTCCCCTCTACCCAAAAACAGATTGACCATATTTCTCAGTAACTCCCCTCCCAGTTTATGTACTGGGCATGACCTTCTGTGGTGGGAAATATCCCTTTGGATGGTTCAGGTCACCTGCCCCAGCTCTGCTCCCTCCAGTTTCTTTTGTGTTTCTTTTGGCTGAGCATGGAATGAGGAGGGGGAAAGAATGTCCTTGACTTAGGATAAACACAACTTAACATAATGAAAAACATCAGTACCATTCTCATTCTAAATCCAAAACACTGATAGCAGTCTAACAACTACAGAGAAGAAATTAACTCTGCCTTAGCAGTAACTAGGACTGATGTGTAACGTGATTTTTGGGTTCCAATCATATTTCCAAAGCTTCCCTTTTATTTAGCACCATAAGAGCAAAAAATAAGGCCACAAGGAATTTCTAATACTGGGTGGAATCTAAGCATATTTTATTAAAATTTACATTTGAGTCTGTTTTTGATTTCTCATTTGGATCTAGCACCTGTTTGTTTTTTTTCAAAGACAGTACCATAAGTCTGCAGCATAACCAGGATGTAAAGATACAATTGTTCCACAAATTTTCCCAGCTTCAGTTTGATCACAAGTATGTTCCTTCGCTTTATTACATTGTAAATTTCTCCGTGTCTGATTCATAGTAGAATGTCAGAGGGAGGCGTAAAGTCTCTTTTTATAAAGAGCATATCAGTTTCAATTATCTTCTATAAGCTCTGATATGATCGTAGTACAGTTTACAATATGATTACAGTCACACTGCAATCTAACAAAATCAGCAATGCTTCTTTCTTGTATTCTCACTCCTCTGCTCTGGCTGAAGGCTTTTTTCCCCTTCTGGAATCTGTTATCCCAGAGGCACTGGCACTGCTGCTGATGGCCTCAGCCTTGGCCAGGGGTGGCTCTGTCTCGGAGCCGGCTGGCATTGGCTCTCCTGGACACAGGGACTGGCAAATTCTCACAACGGGCACCACTCCTCCCTCCTGCCCTGCTGCTACCATGGCTTTGATGTGTAGACCTGACACACAGAAAATGTAAAAAACCTATCTCCTTCTGCAGCAAGGAGGAAGCTGGGAAAGACACCTCATGTGCCTAGAAATTAGCAGATGAATTCATGCAGAAAACGGAATCCACTCAGTTTGGGGTCGGCCCAGCTGTCTAGGTTTCATGCAGTCTGTTGTCATTCTACTGATCCTGATGGGTGCTTGGACACTGAGCTCACCTACAGAATCTTAAATTTGGTCCATATATAACCCCTGAAGGCTACACATGTGTCTATATCAAATACTTTAGGGTGTTAGAATAGGCAATGTTTTGAAGAAGAGTTTCTATATCTTACTGTTTTTCAACTTCTTTCCCTCGTAAGAACTCACCAGAATGATTGCCAAGAATAGGATTCAACTGCTAATAAAGATGTTTTTTCTTTGGTTTTGGTGACCTCCAATGTTTCATTTGACCATACTAGGATTAGATAAAAAGTCATGAGTCTGTCAGAAAATCAATGTTGTATTTTTCAAATTTATATAAATATCCTTGACAACACAAGAGACCTCAAATGACACTAAACATCTACATGTGGACTGTTGAATCCTGCCCTAACTTTCAGTCTTACCTCTCTACTTCATTACTGTGATATAATAAAATCCTTAGTGATTTACCTTGATTTTATGTAGGTACAAGGCCCTATATCCACAGCATTGTTTCATATTTTTAAATATTCAAAATGGAAACTTAGAACTATATACTTTTTATATTTTTAAAATAATAAATCATAATCATAATAATACTAATATGATTTCAACACTTATTTTTTTTAGTGTTGTAATTTTATTACAATAGTAATAAAAATTTTCAACACTAAATATGTATTTTAATATTTTAAAAGTATTAGAAATTGTCTAGTATTATTTAGTCTTTATTAAAATATTCAGTGTTATCTAATTAAAATATGGGTAGTTTTACCCTCAAGAGCATATTCCCAGCAATAAACAGACATAGAAAAATAAAATATAAGGAACTTTTTCACTTTTAGGCAAAACATTGTGTGTTCTCTAGAAAAATTAGTTTAACAAACTTTTTTCTTGCATCTTAATAAGCAATGGGACATACTGAGCAAATAACCAGGAATAAGGAGAAAATCTCAACAGAACAACAAACTAGTCTCGTTTAATTTAAAGAAGGAACTAATCAAATGACATGCGAAAAACACATACTAAGTAATGTTATTGAGGAAGCCAGTTAGAAATGTTCAATTTATTTCATAAAAGTAAAAGATGAAAATCATCTAGATAAATAGACATGAAATCTGCTAAAAGCAAGTAAAAATCATAATTTTTGTGGTAGAATTTATCCCTCCATTAATAACAAGTACCATTTTATAATTAAAAATATTTTATAGGAATATATTATAATTAATTTTTTAAAAAATCAAACAATAACAATTTAATATCTAAAGCCCCTTTTCAAATGAGATATTAATATATGCCAAACACAGCAAGAATACCCCCAAGATATATAGGCACCCTTACATAAACAGTGATAGAAAATAATGCTCCCTCACACTCCTCCTACCTCAGAGTTCTACCTTGAATATGCCAGGCTGAAACCTGTAAGTAGTGTAGTAGCTGCCATGAATTGTTATCAGCTTTGTAACAATACATTTCAACCTTACAGTAAGCAGGATCAGGGACCAACTGATTCTCAGGAGGCTGAGTATTTAGATTTATTTGCTTTGTATTCTGCCTAAAGAAAAAATAATCAATATCTTATTACTATTACCCCTAGTAACACTTAGTAGAATGTAGTTTACTCCATACTGTGATGCGTTGTCTTAAGTTTTCAGAGAACAGTCACAGCTGCTCAGGGTATAACAAACCCACTTATACTTTTGTTGTGGTGCAAAACCACAATATTTTTTTTGCCTTTTAAAATAGCAGAACTGAAAAAAAAAACAAAAAACCTTTGAAATTAAAAAATATATATCTGCAGAATAATTTCAAAAACTATTTTGAACTAGCCTGCCAAAGGGAAACTGAATTTTCACTGATTTGTCAATTTTATCAGCCTGAATTGGTAATTAACATTTTGTAGCATACCTTCCATGATAAAATTTTTCAGCTTCTAGGGAATTCTTATTTAATTATAGAAAAAAATATTTTTGATAACATTACTTTCTACTTTTAAGTTTTGTATTTTATATATTCCATAAATCCTTTTCTGATTCACTTAGATAATCGTTCTTAGATGTTTACATTTTAAGTTGATTTCTCATCCCATTAACAACAATTATTTTGTCATAAATTGGGCAAAGATGAGCAAAAAATGAATATTTTTGAACTTTAGTTATTATTGGTATTACTAATTTTTATGAGTAGAAAAATAATAAAAAAATTAAAAATAAGTTTTGTGTTTCCATTTAAATCTCTTTTGATTAGGTTTCTCAGAGAAAACTCCTAAGCTTAAAATATTCAAACATTCAATATTCAAATATTTAATAGTAAGACTAAGGGAAATGTCATGTCAGGAGCTGCTCAGAGAAATTATGACAATACAGTGGTACTTTTGCAGCTCAGAATCTTCAATTAAAACTAGTAAATGTATACTAAAAAGAAAGAGAAAGTGTAGTTAACTTACCAACATGTGCCATGTTTAAGAGTTTTTCCAAAGAATATGATGTGTCATAAAAATAAATAGAGAGAGAATAGTAACTGAGAAAAAACCCAACTGCTGTATAAAATGTCAGGAATTTTATCCCTTAGGTGATTTTTTTTTTCCTGGCACAAACAGGAGCTTATTTGCAGTACATGCAAATAAGTCTGAACAACCAAGTGATCTGGTAAAACATACCAAGATGTATGTTTATCCTACAGTATAGAAGCAGCTTAAGATATCTATAATTAGCTCTAATAAATCTCTGGAGTCAATGAGAAAGAAATGGTCATTTTTTAAATTCAGCATATTTTTATTTAATTTTAGAGCTGTAGCACTTTTTTACTTATTTCATCTTGTCTCTTGATTAATGTTCTTTGCTTAGTCATTCTCAGGATTCTCTGTTTCTAAATTAAATTTCATATTACCAAGATCAGTCTGATTTGTCCATAATGAAATAAAGGGGATTGTACAGAAAATTAATTAGAGACATTTAATTTTAAAATAGACAATATTTTATTCCAATTTATCTTGAGCTCACAACTTAAAGTTTTTGAGCCTTCATGAATAAAACCTGAGAGTAAGTAGTACAAAATTTCTAGGACATGGACAAATTTCATTGGCCACTTCTGTGCCTACACAGTTATTTTCAGATAGGATGTTAATGAAGTAAGAGTTAAGTCCTATAAAACTGTTCAGGTGACTATTGGATTATTTTGTTAATCAGGTCAGCATGAGATCTTCAAACTAACTGCTTGGATGCTGCCTTACACAGCCCCACCCATGCCTACAACTCTAATTGTGTGTGTGCACATCTCTAGAATGACAAGTTTAACATATTTTGTAGCTCTTCTCAATAAAATAAATTTTAAAAACCCAAAAAAACAAAAAATAAACCCTCAGTCATCAGGTTTCTTTACCTGCTTTGTCATAGATCTAGGCTCTGCAAATATGCCCTAAGTTTGATGCCAGCACACTGCAATGAAAATATAAAAATGTAGGAAAACATGTTCAGTTAAAAAGAGATAGTAATGTATTGGAGTAGACTGTCCACACCCTAAATGTTCAAAGAGGCTTTAATTGCCCTGGTCAAGCTCAGTGTGAGGCCTTCACACACTCCAGTGATAATCCTGAAGTGAAATTCAATTTTTTGATATCTTGAAGCGTCCAGTTTAGTTGTAAATATCTATATTTGAGCTGATTGGCCTGGCTTTTTTAATAATCAGAAAAGGTCTGGAGTATGATCCAGTTTCTTAAACAAAACATTTTGTGCCTTTTGAGATGTCCAGGAGGATCCCAGAGCTTCTTTCTGCTTCTGAAAGGCATGAGACCTCTGTAAATCCTGATAGCTCCTGTCCATGTGCAGATGCTTGTAGTAACTTGCAGAATTGGAACATGTATTTCACGTTACTGAAGCCTACCAAATCCTGTTCTAGTTAGTTTGGCAAAATGTGTACTTTTTAATCATAGCTTTAAGTGTTTATTTTCCAGAAGAAATTAAAATATTTACCCCCAGGTGACCAGTCTATGATGTGGAGACATGCCTATGTTTCTTCAATTATTTCAGTCACCCTATCATTGCAGAGTTCAAGATGTCAATTAAAAATAGTAATTCTATTTCCCTTGTGTTCTTCTCTTAAACAACATTTGTAACTCTTCTCAGCACAAACTGTCAGATTTTAAACAATTCTGTCTTATTATGTGTCATATAGGCATCTTTCATGCTTAGATGTAAATTCACGTGAACTTCAAAGTTCAGTATAAAGATATGAACTTGTGAGAATTTGAATCAGTACCTTCTTAGAGATATTTTTTGGTTCAGACTTAAGTGGTAGAACAAAGCTTTTAACCTGTACAAGCCTCACACTCTTGCCTGACATTATGCCCCTCTTCTGAAAGGCAATACTTGTAAATTTGACTCGCTAGGAGTTCACTTTGTCTCACTATATCCGATTTCTTTAAAAGTTATTTTAGTCACTAATACAAACCATACCTTAAAACAATCAACTGGATGCTGTACAGTTGTTTCTAGATTTAAGAGCAGAAGTGCTTGCATCTGGCTGCTGCATTAGGTTGGCTTTCAGACATCCCATGAATATTGCTGAAGTGCATCCCACTTGACATGGACTCTGGAGATTGGTCAAAGTGGACCAGGCACCAGGTGTCCACCAATTCTTTTTATTCATTCTGTCTCTCTGAGTCTGTATTTTCTAAACAGCAATAGAAATTTTAGCCCCCCTGGGGACTGGAAGTCTTGTAAAAACATTTTCTCTTTGAGGTACAATGTATAACTGGTTTCAAGCTGAGACAGAAATACAAGGAAAAGCTGCTTCTAGCAATATGTTGCCACTTCAGAAACCCTGAAGTGTAGTTTGATTTAGGCCCATCTATACTAAAATGCAGTAAACATTAAGAAGGTAAATTTAGCTTTTTTTATTATTTTATTTTTCTACTTGAAACATTGCATTTATTCTAGTGGTTCAGGTAAAGGTGAAGATGAAAACAAAAAGTGATTTAAGAAAATAGTTCAAAAATTACCTGTGTAATAAGTAGAATTCCAAAAATATTTGGCTAGGTTCTGAATACATTGAGATCAGAAAAAGAATCAGCAATAAATAGTCGACAAACATTTAAAAGTTTTATTTCTTTCTCAATCAATAGTCGTTTTTAAATAAGGGAATAATTTTTCTGTTTCCCTTCACGTACTGAATATCTTATTCAGACAACACATTGCCAGTTAACAGATTCAGATAGCAATATTCATATCTAGAGAGGCAAAGCAAGTTACAGAACATTAACCACAGAAAGCTATAGAATTTGACCCAGTGGAAGTAATTTCTCAAATAGAAGTCGAAATATTTGTTGCTGAATTGCCAAATACTTTTAGATGGGGATTTAAAAGTTATCTGGAGCTGTTATTTCACAACTAATTAGTTTCTGCAGTGAAAAGAGTATAGTTTTCTTCTGCCAAATAGTGTTCCTGCAGCATCTGATGATATTGACGTTACCAATTGCATACCATTCTAACACACTTGTAATTCACCCACATGTCCAGTAGGCCTCTGTTATACTTGGCCAAATCAATAATTAATCAGGACCGCATCATTTTTGATAAAGCTTTCTTGCTTTTCCTATCAGAAAACAGTAAAGATATGTCAAAGTGTATTCTACAGTGTATTCTTTGAAATGACATAAAAAAATATCCAGATTCTTTTGACAGAAGTGCTTCTCTCTCTGTTTTTAACACTGTATATACTGCTTATCATACTAGGTCTGAGGTTAAGAATTCCTCTACAGAGTAGATAATGTTTTGACATTTACAATACTGTACCCAGTATTGCAAATACTAAATCACAATACATCTTATCAAATAACAAATGATTGTGCATTACTCATGTTCAAAGAAGATCAATAAAACTGATGAAGGGTCTAGTGTACAGGTTTCATGGGAAGCAGAGGAGGGAGACAAAAAGATGCACGGGGGGGCCTTATCACTCTGTACCACTATCTGAAAGGAGGATGTAGCAAGGTGGGGGTCAGTCAGTTGTCCCAGTGACAGAATGAGAGGAAATTATCTCAGGATATCTATTCCAGACCAAATTAATTGTACTATTGTACTGTTCTGTGATTTTATTATTCTAACAGCTCAGAAATCTGAGTTAAATCATGTATCAGAACTTACAAAATATCTTTATTTCTTATTGTCACCCTTTAAAAGTAATGTTTGAAGAAATAGTACTTTGTTCCTTTCATTTTTTCCCCTACTTTTTTTGCTTTATCCAAAGTAAATTCAAGGCTTGTAGCTTATGATGGAGTTCAAAGCACAGACACAAAAACAAATTTATGTTCAAAAGGGAAGTTCATCTCTATTCTAAACAAAAAATTCTGATTATCCCAATCACTGTATCATAAAGAGGGAAACCAGTGCAGTTCACTTTTTTCCCTTAACATCTAAACGCAGATTCTGTACCTGGTACTTATTCCTTTGTAAGCAAATATATTTTAAATTTTTTTATCTTTAATTGGAAACTTGAATATGTAAGAGTGGAAGTAAAGAAAGATAAATCCTATGAATGTTTAAAAAATTAAAGTATTTTTATCTCCATTCTTATTTTCATGATCATACAAGTGATTTTATTTAAAGTTTCATAGGTTAAGCTTGTTTTACTGAATTTATGGAGACAAAGGAGCAATTCCACACTTCACCTTAAATGTTTTCTACTAAACATAACTGTTCTTTCAGTGTCATTTTTTGTAGGATAGCCTGAATTACATGATTCCCTGAAATCCATCTTTATTATCTGATAATGCTGAAAATTCTTGTGTTTTTATTCTTCTTGATTGTGTGTGTACAGCTGTCTAAATTTTAAAAAGATCAGAATTTCAGACTTTAACATTTCTTTTTGTTCTATGATAATTGAGATTTTGAATGTAAGAATAACATTTTACATTGGTAGATGTGAATTATTTTTAACAAAGGTGCCAAGGATGAGTAAATCAAGTAAAATCAGAGTGAAATGTTGCAGTTCAAGTGATGCATAGCTATAGATGAGACATGTCTATATAAAATGGCATCAGTTATTTTAACAGGGTAAGGCAATATTCAGAGCAGATGTCATTCTATGAAGCTTTTCACTGCAAAAAAGTTTGCAGAATTCAAAAGGTGGCGTAGAGACACTCAGTCTTGTAAAAAGTGACTGGCTTGTTCCTCCCTTTGTTGGCATACTTTTTTTTTTTCAATTTTAAACTGTTTGCATCTCAACCCACAAGTTTTCTCACTTTTACCCATCTGATTCTCCCTCCATCTCACTGTGGGTGGTACTGAGTGAGCACTTGTTTGGTGCTGAGTTGTTGGTTGTGGTTGCATCGTTATATGCACAAAGTGAAGATATTGATAAATCCACAGATCCAACATTTGGATTTAAGGGTCAGTAACATGCGTTAGAACAAGAGAAGTTAGCAACAAGCAAGAGTGTGTTGAAATGGTCAGCTGAAACACTTTGCAATGGGCGAGCATAATCTGCTTTCATGGCCAAATACAACTACCTGTAACTAACATTTGAGAGTCTCAGATGCATATTATTTGAATTCATACAGCACCATAAATAAATTATTTGTTTCAATTTCTGAAGAGTTCAAAAGCTATATAGCATATATATATCTTTTTTTAGTCTTTGAACTTTTTTGAAAGCTATTTTAGACTGTCATTATCTTTCCCTGTCAAAACTGTCAAGTTGCATTAAAAATGAAAGAATACATCTCTTTAGAAATGAGGTACTTGTTGTTATGAAAAAGGAACAACTTGACCTTACTAATGGGTCAGCGAGAGCATTAGTAGAGTCTTTTCAGATATGGAAATGTACAGAATATTTGTTATGACCTTTTCAGACTTCAAGTTTATATTATTGATTGAGATTACAAATCAAGAACTACAGAAATTTAATAAAAGTAAGAAAAGAATAATATCTGTAGCTGAAGTTTCAAAAGAAAGCAAATTGCTTAACCAGCTAAGGTCACCACCTATGTATCTGTACTTGATGAAATGCTAAATTAGCTTTCAGTAGTGAATTACCTGAGTAAATACTTCTTCAGTTTGCTTCATTATTGAAGTTCCCCTACAGAAAGAAAAGATATGATTAAGAGTTTGAAAAAGGAAAGTTTATTTTCTTCTTCCAGTCTATAGCTAGAAAAATCATGGAAGGAACATAGAGTTATTTAGTTTAGTAAGTTATAAAATGTATTTTAATGGAAAAAAATTAAGAGCATGTCCCTATATTGCTTTGCATTTTTAGACAGTGGAGGCTAGTTCATCCTTTAGGTGTCAAATATGCATTTTTTTTTAATCTGAAGCATAGCTTTTATTTCATTTTAGACTAATGGAAAGACAAATAATTAACCATATAAATAAATAATTTCCAGTCTTCTTTTTGTCTCAGCAGTAAACAGTTAATGACTCAGGCTGCTCATTTAAAACAGATTATGAGCAAGCTAAGTGTTTTACATGTGGTGTGAATTAAGGAGTATGTTGTTCGTATATGTTGATATACATAGAGACATACATATATAACATATTATAGAGTAGTGTTTCATACATATATATATATACATACACACCTATATGCTTTCATATAGACCATATGAGAGTAATATCACAAAACCATTAAATTTGGAAAAGACCTTTAAGATCACGCAAATAAGAGGAAAACACCTCATGTTATTAAAAGGGGATGCTGATGCTTTTAGTCCAGGTATCAGAAAAAGAAACGGGAGAGTAGTGACTTTTTTCAGAGCTGCAGCTGAGCTAATGCAACGTATTCACCCATATTAAGCTTTTATTTGCAAGGTGAAAATGCTCCTGTTGCAGCCAGTGTAAAATACATCGGGCATCTGCAGGGGAGCTGTGTGATTATACTGAATAAAGAATTCTTTCAAATCTGTCATGTATTCCTCCTTGAAGTTCTCGCATGCATAACCCTAGGATGATGGATAAATACATTGACTATGGTTGACTACATTGACAGGGCAAGAAACTCCAAGACAAATTTCAAAAGTGCTTTTCCAGTCAGTCTCCTGAGACAAGATCCTCTTCTGAAATTCCATCTTTACTTTACAATTTTATTATTTAATGAAATTATTTTATGTTTCTATATTAAACTGCCAACATCCCAAAACTCTAATTCCAGATATATTACACAATTAACAGATTTCAGGCAGGTGAAATATGTTTCATCTGTGTTTTTCTGAAGCAAATAATAAAAAGTTAGTATTTTGTAAGCTTTAGAGTCACTGCCTAAGTGTCACTTCTCTGAAGAAGAGTTTGCAGAGCTGTATGTATGGCAGTTAGCACAGATCTTTAGGAAAACTGATAGGAAATTCTCAGAGGATTTCAGTCCCCAAAGGAATTTTATTTTAGGAGCAAGTAATGTGTGTCTCCTTGTGACAGTGATGGTCATAATGGATCCTCAAAGCAAATTTTGGGGAAGACAGATAACAACACAATGGCCAAGGTACAACAGAAGCAATGCGCCTGCCAAACCATATTGTTGGACAAGGTCTGACTCAAGTCACATATGGAAGAACCTACCATCGTTACTTGGTATGCAAATGTGACTATAAATTAATTGTCTTATTCCATAAACAGTGGACAGCTGAGAGCCCACTGAGCTTTTCTGTGCAGCGGCAGGCTGCATGCCAGGATCTCTCCCTAAGCTGGGATGCCTCTCAAGGTTACTCTGTGAGGAGCCACTTTCTAGTCACAAGCTGAAAGCAAAACTTTACTTAATTTACAAAAATTTGCACCATGATTTTAGTGTAGCATTCCTTCTGCTTTTCTTCTTTCTTCCTTTTTTTTGTAATACTATATTATAGATCATAGGAATATTTTTTTTAATAAAATCTTCATTAAAAAAAACAAATGGTTGAGAAAGGTAAAATCATAAGAAATGTTTCAAAGAATCTTTAGCTACAAACAAGAATTTCCTTCTCTGACTTCCAAACTTGTTTGTTTTTCTTCCTTGATTCTGGCTTTCTTGTTGAATTTCTGAATTGTTGAGGCATCAGCTGTTTTCTTGCATATTTGTGCTACAAGTATATAACTACAGATTTTCAGACAGTGATTAGAGTACTCTACTGCAGAATTGTGATGAATAATCAGTGCACTCACTGTAGAGCTGACTGAGAACCAGAAAAAGGTACTGTGAAAATACTGTTCTTTTTTTACATATCTATTTTTTTTATTTATTGAGGCTTGAAGAAAACTAACCTTTGCAGACTGGAAATGGCAAGTACTTGAAACCTACAAATAGACCAGCCATTTTAGTATGCAGCACTAAGACATGATTCTAAAACTCAAGTTAGTTCTCTGAAAAATCCTTGATAACGATGACTGTTTTGAAAAATATAACTTTTTCTTGCAAAATTAGAACCATTTCTGTTCTTCGTATAGTTGCTTCAGAAAAGATATGCTGGACCATATTACTTATAGCCTGTACAAAAAGCAAACCTCTTTCTCATAGAAGGCCACTTCAGGTCATGCGTGCCAAAAAAAGAGAAAAAAAAAAGAAAAGAAAAAAAAGAAAAAAAAAGAAAATTAGAAGACTGTATAAAAATATATTTTGGAATTAAAATGAATGTAAAATTTTGACTCATCCTAATTACTTAAGTAAACAAGGTTTATAAAATCAAGAATGGAAGGAGGTGTATATCCACCTGTACAATATTTTCCTTCTCATTACCCTGGAAAAAAGAAAAACAACTTCTGGATTTAAAATAAATTTAAAAGAGCTTAAAAGGTATAGGACAAAAATAATTTTTTACAGTTTTACAATGTACAGTTTGCCAACAAGGAGATAGGCAATTTTACTTCCAATACTTTTTCAATTTATCTTACTTATTTTAAAGTTGATTATTTTGATGTATCCTGCAAAAGAATGTTAGAAGTTTACAAAGATATAACTCAAAATAAGGTTATTGTCACACAGACTAGTTTGACAGCTTTAAATTTTATTGTAGTTAATTTTCCTTATATAAAGAACATTCTTAGACCAGACTGACTATTGAAAGTAAAATGTACAAAAAGTAGCTTTTAGCATTTTGTTGAGAAACTGAAAAGTTCAGTTGAGTTTTCTAAAAATAAATTTATAATAAAAAAAAAAAAATCACTAATTTATGCTATATGGAGGTGTCGTTTTTCAGGATTATGCCAGTGACTTAGCTAGGTTGTGATACAGAAACATCTCTGATTAAATAAATAAGGTACCACTGGAAGTAGAGTCAGAAAAGAAGATGGTGTGGTTTCTACTGACAAATAGAAGTCCTCCTAGAAATGTTTTTTTTCTCAGACATTTTAAATTAGTAGGCATTGATAATGATAGAATTAGTCGGCAGTTCTCAAAAGAAAGGAATTCTGATCAACTCTCACTGATAAGAGGACAAGGAACAATGTGATATGCTAAATCCTGACACTAGATCAGAAAAATTGTGAGATTCAGGCTCTAAGCATATGCAGCAAAGAGCTAAAACACCTGAGGCAAGTTCGGTCAAAAAGAAACAAAGATATGTCAAACACTTTAGCTGCTGATGGTTGTCCTTGAGTTGTTTATCATGGCTCTTTACTATTCATTCTAAGTGATTGATCACCTAAGTCACATTAGTTTTTGCAACCCCTTTTGGATTAATGGAATAGTTCAAATGCAAGAAACAAAGAATAATGAATAGTAAACAAACTCCAAACTTTGGTTTAAAGCTCATGAGGTGGTTAAATTCCTTCCTCCAACTGGCCTAAGGAATTCAATGAAGGTCACACAGGGAGCCTGTGACAAACTGGAATTGCTGCTTGATCTTCAGCTAAAAGCTGTTTCATGTTTTATAAAATTGCATGTCACAAACTGGAAACTGTGGCATGAAAACTGTGTATATATTTTAATACACAAGTATAAAAATTGTTTTTGTTAAGCTCATTAAAACTTCTAGTGTGGAAAAGAGGTGAAGCAAAATACCAAAACCTGCAGATTACTGCCCAAATTCAACGTATTATTTCACTTCTGATGTCTTTTATTTTTTTTTTTTTGAAAGACAAGTTATTTATTGCAGCTTTAAAAATTATTTATGCAAATAAAAAATAATGAGGAAAATTTAATTTTAATCTCCTTTAACTATAACTTGGTTATTATTTAAATTATTGGTTTACAAAAGGGAATTTAACTGTCAAATTTAGATTAGTAAAGTGATACATGCAAAATTGAGTTGCTTTCCTTTTTACTGTGCAGTGGCTTAAACACATTAGGCCTGAAAGATTTGTCATTTCTTGTCCAAAAAAGGTAACACATTAACACTTCACACTATATTTACTTTCATCATCTTTTATTATTATGAAAAAAATTCCTTCTTGCTATTAGAAAGGAAATTTCCTTGGAAATACTTAAATAATAGGTCAGTTAATTAATATCCTTTTATACAAAATCATAGTTGTTTAAACATGTACATAGGCTTCAATAAAATCTATTTGTGATACATAGAAATCATTACTAACAGAGAAAATACAGTGACTATATATATATATTTTTATATGATAATTTTCTTGTCCTTTAACTCTTTCCTGTGCTTTTTCAATGTAAACACAAAATTCAGGATACAGAATCAGAAAAAAGTTAAGCTCATTAGGGGGAAAGTTAATGGATATAATTTCTACAGAATTTTACTGCCTCTCATAGCTCTCCTGCTTCCACATTCCTAATTAGTTAAATTTAATATACTTTAAAAGCAACTCAGATGTTTTTATATTTGCCTGTATTGATGTATTGTATGGTGTATTTGCACCACCAAACTATGCAGCTGTCAGCTGGATAAATAAGAAAGGTAGCTTGTATCATTTTGGATCTACAACTTTTTGAGATACCAAGTGGAAGAATTACATTTTCTGATCATATTATTATAGATGATTATTTACATTTCTTTCTTATTTTTAAGATTAGATGTGCTTCTGAAATGTAGCTATTTGAATAAACTATATTCTTTTATAATATCCAAAAACATCACATTTAAAAAAGCAATCAAGCTATTGAGAAGTGTGCACATCTGCCCTCATAGTAGAGATGGACCTTTCTGAGCCTCCCTGTGCACCTCAGTCAGTCTTTGTATTTCCCTCTTCACTCACCAACAATTAGATTATGAAATATCATGTTCATCAGTTCCAAGAGCTATAAATTAAATGACTCAAACAAAATTAGGTGCCATTCAATTATATACTCCCACATCCCTTCAGGAATCATCACGGCTACCACAAAGTCATAAATGCTGATGTCATTTATGAGGGAGTATGGCAAAAGTGGAAGTCAGGAGAGCACTTCACAGCAATTTCATTCAACAGGTTATTATTCCCAGGACGTTGGTTAATGTGGAGAAAGAGTATTCAGGGAGGTGCAAAATGCAGCCTGCAGCTTGATGGGTTGCTCTTGCACTGTCTGGTTTTTTTTTCAGTTTTTACTGCAGAGTAACAACAAATAGGCAAAAATTTGCATGCATTAACAAGTGAGTTTCACCTTGTGAAATAAATAAATAAATGACTGTTCCCTGAGGTCAGAACTTTTTTTCCTGTGATTTCTCTTTTGCAGGATACAGAATAAAACTTTAATAATACCACCACTACTTATCACCAGCAGAAGTTACGTAATCAAATTATAAACTTCTTGGAATTAGAGATTATGAAACTTTATTTTATGCAACAATATTATAACATCTAATACTCCAAAGGCTCTGGGATAAAATGTTTGTTTGGGATGACTCTTGTGGCCTTAATTTTTTTCTAACAGAATAGCAAGAAGAGTTTAGAGAGTCTTGCGATGTCAGATTTGAAAGAAATTTTTAATAATTACACATTTCTGAGAAAGGAAAAGAATTATTCTGCATGTATCAAGAAATATAGATGAAAAGAATAATCTTTTTTACTTTATGAAATAAATTGCTAAAAGATATTCACTGTATTTTACAGACACTGAAAGCTATTTCACCTCAACTTCAAGTACTTAAGAATACTAGCAATTCTAAACATGAGAAATGCTTCGGACACATAGATTCCTTTGTTCATAAGTTTTCATCTTGTGTAAGATTTTTATCATGCATTAGATTTTCTCTTAATATGTCAAAATCTGCAGTATTTTATTCATAATCTTCCATTCTCGACTGTCTTGGAACTTAAACCCTGTGTGTTACAGCCCTGAACTCATGAGTGCCTTAATTCCACAATGAATTTTGCTTTCAGCAAATAGAGCAGTGAGTGCTCCATATGGAAATAGTGAAATTCACAGCTGAAGCTCATCTACTGTTCTGCCTTTCAGCTACTAAATATAAAAGCTGTGAGAGTGTCTAACGGAAACATTCCTGTCAATGCATGGAAGGGAAAGTCAATATTAAGTTAAAAGGAACTGAATTTCACTTGTTGGGAAAGAAAAACAGGGTATGTAAGTGGGAGTAGGTGCAATCAGTGATGTTTAGATCTACATAATTAAAACCTGTTAGTTCAGAAGAGGCATAACCCAAAAAGTTGTTCTAAATAGTTATCTAAAACACAAAGAAGTCTTCTTATGAGATTACTTAAGCATTATTTTGATGGTGTAGTTATAGCTACCTTATAGATTAATTGATTGTAGCACAATATGGAATGTATCGGTCTCACAAAAAAGTGGTATGCCCACTCCAAATGTTGTTTTCCACTGAGAATCTTTATTTATCATTATTTCTGCTTAATCTAGACTGAAAAATAAAGAATAATTGTCATTTGGGTAACAGTTCCACATAGCCATATTTAAATCAGAAGAAAAATGTAGATCTAAAATTTTGTGGGAACATCAACGTAAAATCACATTTCTGTAATCTTCCCTTTACTCATAAGTGAGCTGAGATACAGATAATGGAACAGGGGAGAGATAATAGTCCCTTCCATTATCTTAGTCTATTTATAGAAGTACACAGGTAATAAAAATATCTAAACTACCCCCTGCCCCCTCCAAGAAACAAAGTCCATAAGTGAGTGCCTCAAAACTTCATTAGGGTAGTATATTTTTTTCCATTATAGAGATAACTGTAAGGCCCTAAAAAATCTCACTACACAAGACCCTTAAAAGGGCTTATGTTTTTTCATGCACTCAGAATTACACACATGGGGGAAATACTGACATGAAATTATTAAGAGCTCAAAATAACAAAAAGAATTTTACCAGACGATCAGAGAACTTGGGCAAAATTTAGAGCAGCATTAAATCAATATAACACGTTTCACAAAGCATTAACTTAGGCCATTCAACTTGTCGAACTCTAAACCCATCCAATTTAAGTTACTCAGAACTTCAAGAGAGAATTAGAAGGAGAAGAAAAAGACAGAAAAGATATAGAAAAGAAAAAGTATAGTTATCAGTCCTGTTTCCAGACGTGTTCAGCTGCTAGAAATTCCAAGAGGCAGTAGGGTCAAGACATGTGCTTGCTTCATCTCCTGGGTTAAATTAGTGAGAAATATGTTCATTTGGACACTCAGGAGCTGGGATAAGGGCTCCAGAGGCAGGTGTGGAGAGTAGTCTCGGGTGTGCCAGGGATTAGTGCCTGTGGCAGGGTTGGGGTACAGATCTGGAGGGGTAGGGTGTGCAGGGCAGTGGCTCCCCAAAGGCAAGGTCTGACCTTGACGCTTCTCCCACACAAATGCATGAAATTTTTCAAGTTGCCAGACCTTCTAGTCCATCACAGATTACATTCAATGGTGTTTTAGTGATTTAGAAATAGAAATTTACAAAATTGGTTTAACAAATGTCCAATCATATTTGAATTAAATAGCTTTCAAAAAGAATTATTGCAGAGATATTTTCAGATGCCATTATTTAAATTTATTCAGTAATGTAATATTTGATGTGTATCTGTATCTTGAAAAGATATTTGAGAATTTCCAACTGAAGTCTGTTGAATGCATACACCAATTTTGAAAATTACCCTGCTATCTAAATAGCCTTATTCCAATACAGTAAACTTTATAGGAATAGTGTTCACTGTCACCCATGATATTTACCTACTATAGCTAGTGCTTGCATACATGTTGAGACAGAAACATTGACTGGGGGGAATTATTCCACAAATTTCAAGCCTCAGGCCTTGTATCAAGTCTAAAACAAACTCAGTTAAAGACCTTTCCTGGAACTGCAAAGTTTCCCAATCTCATTAATGCTACTGAGACTGTGATATGTCACACTTGAGAAATATGGTGCATATTGATACAAGGATTTAGGTCCAATGCTCATTAAAAGCAGGATGGTAACATTAAATAGTTGGCAGCGAAACCAGGAAATCCACAAACTGTGATATTTATATAGTTAGCAATAGATTTGGAGTCTTTTCTGATTCTCTTAAGCCATTCGTTCATTAAATACCATCATCACAAAATAACTGCTTGAACACAGACCCCAAACAAACATCAAACTTGTTATATTTTATATTTTAGATTTAAAGGGAAAGAAGCTATATATGTAATTTTAAAAACTTTAGATGAAGCTAATATACTCTCTAAAAGAGAGAGGGGGGGTCCCTTTCTTTTGATCAAAATAATAATAAAAAATCATGACTTACAGTAAGCTCAATGTTAACATGACTTCCAAAATGCTGGTGAATGTTAATAAAACAGGAGCTGGTGTGAGAGCTGTAACAATTTTATGTGTTTTGAGTGATGTTTACATTGGATGTACCGCAAACAATTTTCAAGCTCAGTGCATTAAGTAGGGAGAATGAAATCATCATTAATTCATACCTGTAAAAAAGTTAGTGTCAAGTTAAAAGTTTCTGCATAAATTTTACAGTGTCAGAATATTTTCCCAGCCTTTGCCTTACAAGGCAAAGAAATATTAACCCAGAAATATGGAAATAAAAGGTTTTTTTACATTAATTATGTTTTCTACACAGTTGATTGATTGTATTCAAGATATTTCAATCTCCAGACAGTGACATAGGGTAAATCATACTTCCTTCCATTTGCCTCTTAGGTGAGTAATATTTTAAAACAAGTATGATGAAAGAAAGTGCTTATGCTGGATGTAAATATTGCTCAGAAAGGAACAAATTTAGCTTTTCTTTATAATTTGTTTCCATATTCAGAGGTTATAGCACCTTGCAATACAGATCAAAGAGTATTAATTATAATTCCCATGGACCTGTATGGAAGATGTGAATGCACCTCATCTAATTATTCTATGCTCTACTTGTTCTTCAAGAAGACTATAATCATGGTACTTTGTTAATTTGATATTTCTTTTTAGAATTTTAAATGTGAAAATAATGTAAAAAAAAATGCAGACTTGTTATTTCACACATATTTCAGAAAATAAAATATTTGAAGCTGATAGAGCCCCTTGTCATCACTAAATCTAGTCACTAATATTTTATTGTTATGCTTTCTTGTTTTCCTGCTTTGAATCATTTAATCTATCTACAGTTTCTTATTTATTTTTTTCCAAACAGTTTGTGAGTTCACACATTTTTTTCTGGATAAATTAATATATATCTTAAGATATGGAATTTTAATGTTTTCCCCACCGTAATTGGAGGCTGGCCTTCTATATTTCGTTGGTAATCTCTTCAATTATGATGGGAAAAGGCTAGTAACTACTTTCTTTGTTAGTTACATCTCTGTAAATGCTTGACAACAAGTTATGGGGTAAATCAGAAATTCTGAATGTCAAAACAGATTTTTTTCTCTCAGGATACAGCTATTATAATGTAGGTAACAAGATAATTCATCTTTGATGTTGGTGACATGAGTGAGATCTGCCTTTATTTCACTGTAACAATGTCTTTCACTGTAAAGTGACATCCAGTGTTGTATTAGTAGTTCAATTCATTGCTCTAAACATTAAAGTCGATCTATTTATAGGATTCCCATAAATTAGTTATTCATATTAGCATTTAATTTTAAGCAAATGAGCAGCCCTTCAACAACAAACATGAATATTTATAAAATTAAATTATCTGTTTTAAGTGTTTCCTTGTAGAAAAAAAAATTCTCAATACTACAAAAGATCTCACCCAAATATGCTACATATATATACTCACAAAGTACATGGACACCCCTCAACCAACCCAAAGTGCACAACATGAACATTACATTTACACAGCTCTCCCTAGACTTCATAAGCAACTGTCAGTCAGTCTGTCAGCTGAGAGAAATGGTCTCTTTCAGGGTACCATTCTTCTGACCTAATTTAGGCATCTATTTTAGGGCAAGATTAATTGGTTTACACAAGTAGCTGTTTTTCTCCATTTACAGGAAAGACTGTGGTGATTAATATACGCAGTAGTTGTGGACATTTGATCAGAATACCACCCAACAAAGTGAAGTGTCACGCAAGAGGCTGAGGGTCGCTCCAGCTGAGCTCACTCATATCATGCATAATACAAATAGCCCAGTTAAAGGAGTGTCTGTCAGCTGGACCACGCAGCAACACTCTAACATGGCTACATGATCTCAAAAACCTGAAGCTTGTTTACTCAAGTACATCAATTTTCAAAACAATTATGCAATATAAAAATACTCAGATAGTATCCTACCTCAGGCAGGAAAATAAACACGAAAAAAGGCAGATCATAAATAAATGGTTCATTTACTTATAATATTAGAAGAAATGCTTGAAAGAAACACATATAAATAAACATTTTAAAGCATATTCATCCAGATACAAGACTTAGTCCTGTATTTCCATGAAATTTCTCTTAAATCTAATTTCCGTGAGTAGTTTAGGTTGTTGTTTCAAACCTTTATTTATGAAGGTGTGTGATTTTGTTCTGCTTGTATATTAGCATAAGAAAAGACAAATGATCCAACCAAAGTGGCATAGCAATCCTACTTGCTTTTTAAAAAATATGCAATTATATTATTTTACTGTTATTTCACAGAAATATTCTTATTTTTCATATTTCAGATGAGCTAGACAAGAAAATAAGAAAAATAAGGTTAATACTGCAATATTTCTTCTGTCGTCATTGTTAATAATATTTGAAAAACTGCAAATTCTGAATTTGGGACAAATGCTAGCTAAAGAACTAAGCCTATATTTCTGCACTTATTTAAATTACAGACCATTTCACTGAAGGCATAGGAACTATTGTGTATAAACACTGGAATAGTGTGGTCAGGTTTCATTGCTATGGATTTTATCCACAATTAGTAAAAATATTATTTCAAAGCTGTGAAAATAGTGTTGATACCTTTGGGATCTACTTTGATGAAAAATTCTTGATGTGAATTGTGGAGGGGAAGCATGATGAACTCCTTTACAAAAAAATCTGTGCCATCCTCCTGAGCTGCACAGAGGAATTTCAGAATGCACTTACTTCCCATGGAATGACTTGACAAAAGATATGGTCAGATAAAATTGTAGATGGGGAAGATTCTTGTTCTATTCACAATTTTCTGAAAATTGACAGCTTCCTTTTAAAAGAGAATGCAATAATTTGGTGATCTTCTGCCAAAATTAATTGAATTAATAGAACACAGCCACCAGTTGATTAAATTAGGATTATAAATGTCTGAAGGGCAATGAGTCCTGGCTTTAGTATCAGCTAGTTACTGATACTTAATCCATTTTGCCTGAATCTGCTCAATGGGATTTATAAAACATCATGACAAAGATGTCAAAGGTATTCAAGTTTACCCATTATTCTTCAAAGAACTTCTTGAGACATTAATATCTCTGTATCTCAAGAGGAATAGTGAAGCATTTTCCTTGCTCCTGTACTCCAAAAGCTATTAAGTTTGTCTGAAAGAAAGTCAAAATGGGTGATACTATAAAAGTAGTTTCCTTAATCAAGAACATATTACACTGAAGATGACCCTTCAAATCCAAACATAATTCTGAATTTTAAGACAATTTATAATTGGAGTTTTAAAGTGGCTTTTTACTATTTTTTTAATGTAAAAAAAAAATAAAAATGCTGAGCTAGTAATAATCTCTTCTGGGTCAACATTCCTTCTAGTCTATTAAACTTTGGTCAAGGCTCAGAGCTCCAATCTTTTTGAAGCAATACTTAAAGCCACTTTAAATAGCACTGCTTTTTCTAAAGCTTATCATTGCAGTACATATTTTTAGACAGAAAAGATTTCTGACATTTTGTTATTCTTTCCCCCATGTTTCTTCGTTCAATATTCTTTCTTTGTCAAAGTAATTTTCATCTCATCAGTCTGCTTTTGTCACCACTTTAACAGTAAGTTTTTAGTGTCTTAAAAAAATGTATGTTTCATTTTATCAGATGTACAAAATATAAAATTCCATGGCTACAATAAATTCTAATAATTTATGGAGGAATTTTGTATCTGAATGATGCCAGTAAGCAAAGGATTGATTTTGCTACAGGCTTTGTAAATTATGTAGAAGAACTTTACTATTCCTGTAGAACCTGTTATAATCCATCAAGATGTTTTAAGAGTTTGCTGAGATAAAAATAAAATATGAAGGTGGGAGTTCCTTTGCTCCCAGCATTCACAGTGATCATATTTAGCAATACCTATTTCTGAGGTAGATTTGGAGAAAAACGACAAACACAGTTAAATAGGTACCAACTCCTGCTGTCTATTCACAATTAATAAAAAACTCTTTCCAAATCTTTGTAATTTAAGAATTTAAAGAATTTAAGGTGTCTAAACATAGATGCCTAATACTTTTTTGAGGTACACTAAGGTTTCACAGATATTTGCATTTTGCTGACAGATGCAGAATTTAATAGATTGCACAATTGCACTGAAGAACAATATTGCATAAGAACATTGGTGCTTAGACAACTGAAACTTGCACATTGCTTCAATAAATTCAAAACTATTTTAATTTTTTTTTTCACAGCATAATTTGAGTTACTGAAATTTATAGCACAATGCTTTGTGACCCTTTTTACTTTTTTTTTCTTTTTTTTAAGTAAATTACTTGTGTAATAATCACAAATCACAGAATCACCGAAAGGATAATACTGGAACAAACTTTTGGAGATCATCTAGTGCAAACCCTCTACTCATTCAAGATCACCTAGAGCAGGTTGCCCAAGACCATGCCCAGGCAGGGGTTGAAAACCTCCAAGTGGCCCAAATCTTACTGGGCCACTTCTTCCAGAAGCAGTTAATTTCAAGAAATCATTTGAAGTAAAAAAGTATTTTTCTTATGAGGACATGTCACTAGATATTTTGGAGTCTAGTACCATATTATTTAAACTCTCTCTTCCAATACTTATGCAAACTAATGAGATCTAACCCTGAGCCTTCTCTTCTCCAGACTGAATAATCCTAGCTGTCTGTCCTTTTATGAAAGATGCTCAAATTCTTGTCTTTGTGACCCTTTGCTGAACTAATTGCAGCAGGTCCATGCCTCTTCTGTGCTTGAGAGCTCAGAAAATGGCACAGAAGCCCAGACGTCTTTCACCAGTTCTGAGTAGAGGGGAGAAAACAGCTTTCTTCACTTTCTGGTAATACTTTTCCTAGTACAACAAAAGAGGCTTTTGACCTTTCTTTCTGCAAGGACACAGAAGGTGACCTTCAGTGAAGGTGACCTCTGGCTAGCTCATTGTCCACCAAGACCCTCAGATCCTTCTTTTTAGAGCTGCTTCTAGCCAGACAGCCCTGAGCATATGCTGGTGCATGGGTATTATTCCTACCCTGGTGCAGGAATTTTTGCAATTCCTTTTTTTGTACTCAATGAGGTTGCTACTGGCCAATTTTGCCAACCTGTTGAATCCCTCAGTAGCTCAGCATAACCATCTGGTATATCAATCACTCTTCCTGTCTTTATATCATATGGAGTGTTGAGTGTGCACTCAATCCCAGTATCCAGTCCCTAAAGAAGATATTATGTGGTACTGACCCCAGTATTGACATCATGTAAAGTTCATGGCTGTGATCCTGTGTTTTGCCTTGTTCCCTCCTGTCTGGATTCTTAACAGAATCACCTCATGGTAATTGCAATCAAACTCACCTCCAACTTTCATATTCCCATCCACTTCTTCCTTGTTTGTAAGTATGAGGTCCAGTATATGAGACCTCCCCCACTGGCTAACTGTATCAGGAGATTATCATAAATTCACTAAAGAAACCTCCTTGGTTGTTTGTGCTCTGCTCTGTTTTCTCCAGCTGGTGTTGAACTGGCTTAATTTTCAAATAAAATAAGGCGAAAAACCCGAGGATATTTCCTAATGCTGCTGTAGGGTTCAGGCTCAACCTTTCATTGGACAAAGCTCCCAGCCCCGCTTCCAGGGCACTAAAATTCTTCCACAGTTGCAAGTCTACAAGTGGAACAGCTTCTGATAATAAGTCATGAGCTTCTAGCCTTTATCATGATGGGCAAGCCCATTTCCCATCCGCAAAAGTACAGACTCTACCACACCTCAATGAGCAGAGCTGGAGGTTTAGACTCCTCTAATAACTGCAGTGTCTCAGAGAAGGTCCTACTGATTTCTTTCTGGTGATAACAGGCTGCTGAAGTTCTTCTGTAACTCCTTCATTTAATTATACAAATGGTCCTTCACCTAACTCCTGAAGGTGGCAAACTCACCTCCTGCTGTTCTATCCAGACTTGTGGTACATCACCACTGTTGCTGAGCTGTTTTATGCTGTCCTCAGCAGAGTTACTGGCTGCCTTTTCTACACTCTTCTGCAAAATCTGATATGAAAAATTCCTTGGTTAACTGCACTCTATTAAAGACTTATGGTTTCAAAGAAAAAAAAATGGAGAGACATCAAGGGGCTACTGTAACATGTCATTTTATAAGACAGCTAGGTGCTTCCTCTCTGTTTATGAGTTGGGGAATACTTTCTGGATCACAGATTTGTGAAGGAGATAAGTTTTTTATCTGTATTTGCTCTGATCTTACTTTGTTACTCTTAAGTCTCAGGCATATTGAATACAAGATGAGAAAGGATATTTGCAAGTAGATGTTCCTACCTAGCTTACCACATTTGTCTAGCATATGTCTGTGTTGCCACAAAAGGGATTTTCCATTCCTCCTTTCTATTTCCATCTGTTAGTTCTCAATATCAGTACTAACATCCGTAGGACTGCAAAATTAATCAGATAATAGAACTCCATGGAAAATATATATGTATAGATATACATATATATTTTTCTCCCAGTGGAATAGGAGCAACTAGAAACAAAGAAAAACTACAGAGGAGTGTGTGGGTCTGAGTCACAGAAATAATGTAACTATAGCCCAAGTGAGCAGATTTTTTTCCCTTTTTCTTCAAAGTCATATTTTTTAACTCATGCTGCCTGAACAGCAGTGTAAGGATCAAACAAAGTGAAAACCTATTGAGAAGTCATAGACAATTTATACAAGAAATTCACTGGCCATTTTTAATCTTTCTGTCATTAGAAGTTCCCACAGTGAGCTAAGAGGAACAATTGAATTTGGAGTAACTATTAATGGAACGCTGAATTTTACAGTAGTGTCTTGCTATCAACAAAGCTGATCTCAGACTACTATCACAGAACTTTCTTTAGTGCAGAATGTCTTGATCCATGCCATGTCTCCTATAATGATTTTTCTTTCCTTAGACTTTTGTTTTCATTCCAATCTTTCTTCCTTCAACATCATGGAGGATTATAGCACTCAAGAGTAGCAAGACTTGAGATACACTTCACAGAATGTGTTATTTGTTCTCCATCTCATCAGCTCTATAACTGTTACTTTGTTTATTTTATTTTGAGGTTTGGAATCATATCCATACAAGAATCAGTTAAAGCCTATTGCATTTCAGGAACAGAAGAGGAAAAGACACATTCCAACATTGCTTGGCTAATGTGAAGAAAAAAGAGGGAATTTAAATGTTAAACAGATACAACAATACCTAAGGAACTAATATACAATAAATTGAGACCATTTAAGAAATGAGTGAATAAATTTGCTATACAAAGATACATAGAGCAATGCTGAACTGTTTGGAGGACCACTTGACTTCAATTCCATATGATACATTTTTTAGATACTCTTTTTAGAAAAGAGGCTAAGCAGCAGTCCACTCAAAAAAACCCACCAAAATTATTCAGATCTCAAACAATGAAAATGACAATATGTTCCAAATGCAGTTTTTTTGTATAGGAGAAATATTTGGTGGTGCCAGAATGTCCAGAGTAGTATGTGAAATTCCCACATTTATAAAAATGTTTTTATATTTGTACTTAATTCTTACCTAACTAAAAATACTATTGAAATCGTCCCTTACAGATAAAGATGTTCTTAGAAATATAAAATTTGCCTGCCACCCGTATATATTACATATATTTATTGATATCGATTCAACAATAGGCAAAGAGTTCATTTGCAAAGTATACATATTGGTTCACTTGCTGTGTTTGAACTAAAATGTAGGATCCACATGATTTCAGTTAGACTAAATGTAGTCCCATGGTGAACACTTCTGAAATTCTCATTCTTGCAAGAGCAGGTACATTTTTCATGTGCCTGTCATAATGGGAGCATATCATACATGAATCTCACTGATCAACATTGCTAAACAAAATGCATGCTGATTATTTCTGCCAATTAACTCATTCCCTTTAACACCTGTTGAGAACATGCAGTGAAATGTTCCAAGCTAACAAAACTCTCAAGCTGCATTTTCCATCTGCTTATCACTGTCTTCCAAAGGACGGCTTTTTTTTATTCTGCTGGAGTATCTGAGAATCCAATTCTTCTTTTTGCTTGTTAGAGATGGCACTTTAGAGGAGGATTTTAAGAAGTGAAGACTACTCTCATGGGACTACGTTACTGTCAGGTCAAGTAAACTAAGGATCGGTATGAATGGCATTGGCAGGACAGAGGGATCAAGGATAAGTCACCAAATGCTGAGCTGTTGGTAATGGGAAACACAGAGAAATCCTGGTGTGCTTTTTTTTTCCAACTCTAATTTCGCTGTACTTCACTTTAAATCTCTAAGGTTTTAGCTGTCCGTGGAGAAAAATGATCATTCATCAGGGAAGAAAGACTCATGGCATGAAGCGCCCTGGAACACTGCTTTTTTTCTTCTGTTAAACTCTGATACCTAAAACAAAAGTCACTTCTAATTTGTCCATTTGTGGTCAGTGTAAAGAAAAATGTAATGGATGTAAAGGAAATATATGTGCCAGTGTTGATTTGTATTTGCTTAAACTTCATGCCTAGTTCTTTTTAATTCTTTACCATTTACAAGCACATTTAAATGAGATTCTTCTGTTGAGTTTGCCCTGTTGTTCAGTGAAAATGGCTATTTCATGCATTATTTTGAATTTTATACATTGTGGTTGGTTTGTGCAAGGGCTGAGCAAATGCTGATGATTCTATGTGATGATTCCCCCAGACTATTTTGGGGGTTTTGATAAACCTGTCACCTACAAGGCTAAGCTATAAATATAGTAATTTAGTTTTGAACATTCCCCAGACCAGTACTTTTCCACAAGTGCTTAAAATGTGTTATTCTAGAACTGATATATTAGAACCAAAATTATTATATCGATTCCACATTATGGAAAAGTTCTAGAATTGATATTAAAGACAACTTCTTTTTTCAGAAGAAGCCTAAAACTGTTGATATTAAATTAATTTGAAGGATATATGTGTGAGTTTTAGTAAAAAAAAATAGGAAAAAAGAGAAAGAAAAGATGCAAAATAGCCAACAGCAGTATCTTCAGAAAAGAAATATCATGAAAATCATAAATAATCACAAATGGAACAGTAACTCTCTGAAATTTAACTTACTTTGTTGCAAATATCAGACAAATTGAAAGATCAGACTGACATCCACAAATATTCCTTTACATTTACTTCCATTATGTTCCTATATATCCCCTTGCACTATTTCCCTATATTTTTCACACTGAATATCTCAGCTTATATTTCTGAGGAGATATACAAAATATGTTCATGTGAATCTAGGTCTGTAAATCTAAGAGAAAATTTTTCATTCAGGAGAGAAAGAGGTTTTTCAAATCTGAAGGGGACTCACACCATTGGGCAGGCAGTAACTCTCTTCTTCACAGAGTACTGAAGCTTCTGAAATTGCATAAGTAAGCCTTACTCATATCCGCGGAAATTTATATTTAAATATTAGTTTAAAGGAATGTAGTGGGTTGGCCTCAACTGGCTGCCAGGTGCCTACCAAGAAATTCTATAATTTTCCCTTCACCAGCAGGACAGATGGGGGGAAACTAAACAAAAAACACTTAGGCTGAGGTAAGGAAAGGGAGATGGCTTACCATTTGCCTTCACGGCAAAATAGAGTCAACTAGGGAAATTCACTTCCTTTGATTACCATTTAATTATAGCAGAATTGGATAGTGAGAAATAAAAAAAAAAAATACTTTTCCCTCACCTCTTCCTTTTTTCCCCCCACTCCAGGTAGAGCACAGGAATGGGAAAAAAGGATTATGATCATTTAAAAATACTTAATTTCTGCTGATTCTTCCTCATCATGCTCTTTTCCTGCTCTGGTCTGGCTCCTACAGAGCCTTTTTCCCTTCTACCCTGACCTTGATATATGCAGAGCTGTTTCTCTAACATTTTCTGAAGTATCTCTCCCAGCAGCTGTGAAGTATTTTGTACTTTTTAAAAAATGTGTTATTTCAGAGGCATTACTGATGTTGCTAGCTGGCTCCGTTTGTCTAGCAGTGGGTTTGCCTCGTAGCTGGCTGGAGCTGGCTGACATGGGAACAGCTTCTGGCAGTTTCTCACAGGAATCACCTCTACATTACAAACACCTCCTGCTAGCAAAACCTTGCCATGTAAACCCAGTACAAGGTATTCATCCTGACAACAAATTTGCCTTCTCTCAGGATGAAAAACTCACGGCTGTACTAAAATATTATAGTCCAAATATTGTTGATTAATGCATTAAATGACTGAAACATATAGATGTGGTGTAATAATGTGGCTACAGTGAAGCTATATAAAGAAATTGCATCCCTCCTGAGCTGCAGGAATAATATTTACAAGTGTCAATTTCAGTATGTCAGTATTTCTTCCTTTTTGATTACAATGAAAGATTATCTAGTGTAGACAGCTAACAATGGAAGCATTACTCTCGAGATAGAGAAAAAAAATCTCAGTCAAAATATAAATATCAAAATAGACTCTTACCTGGAGTCTTGGGGAATTTCAATTACATAGCATGTAATATTAACAGAGTTTAACAAAGAAGGTCTCCTTCCCTCTGATGTCAGCAAATATGTATTACCAGCTTGAACACAATCCATAAATTAGCATCATCTCCTAAATGTCCT
This sequence comes from Thryothorus ludovicianus, assembly GCA_013397245.1. NCBI lineage: Eukaryota > Metazoa > Chordata > Aves > Passeriformes > Certhiidae > Thryothorus > Thryothorus ludovicianus. Next base: position 13,168 of record VZTB01000040.1, on the reverse strand, counting down.
TATAGAACAGTAGGGTAATTCAGTAGCTCGAATAATTCAGAAAGCATTTGAGAAGGCCACTAGTGCAAAGTCATCTATGAGGTCAGACTTTGCTGTGTAAGGTTTTGTCCTTTTGTCCTTTCAGGTCTTTGTAAGAATATGCAGAAGGGAGAGCGTGTCTGCTCCCTGAAGATTATCTGACTAAAGACCTTATTAAATGTGATCATAAAGAAAAGGAGAAGGCAACACATAAAAAAACATACAGAGACACAGGCCTTACAGTAACAATAATGGAGACAAATGGCAAGAAACAAACCTTGTCAGTCACAGTACTTGTCAGGTGGTTAAAGACTCCAGGCACAGGTGTGGAGAGAATCAACAGCATTTTGTAGCTAAAAAATTGGAACTGAAGACACTCAAGGAGTTGGGATACTACTGTGAAGTTACTGAGTCTGTACAAACTAATAAAGAAATGTGCATCAGAAGGAAACTGGTAAGGAGCAAAGAGGGGGTAGACAGAAATAAGTATTCATGTATAAAACAGGGACAGTCAGTACACCTCTCTGGATGAGCTTTGCACCTGATCAGCGCACTCTGTCCTGTCCTATTTAATCCTAACTACTTCTGCATAATCTCACACTCTGTTCTTCATGGGTGTGAGTGCTGGTTGGAGTCAAGACAATTGGTCAGTCCTGGCATGCAGTGTCTGCCTTGAAGTAAATGAGGGTCATTAGCCTTCAGAAACTGGGGTGGGAATGTGCCTCCATTGCTTACATAACTGAGTTATGGGAAATGGACTAAAGGGAAAATTCAACAGACATTAAGCCTTTTATTAAATGTTACTTTCTTCATGGCAGAACTCATTTGATGTTTAGTCTTCATGCTTTTCTATTACTTGAAGAAAAATAGAAGGAAGATCTTAAGTTGATAGTCAAATTCAATACTTTGACACATTCTTTATTTCCATGGTGTTTGAAGTTTTATAAAGGTCAAGACTTAGGAAACAGAAGTCCTGTTTAGGTTGCTCTTTTTTTTCCTTCCTCTTTTGTTCTATTTTTTAAAACCTATTTGTTTTTCACTAGAGTTGCCTGTGATTAATAATTTCTGACCATACATGTAATCTTTCATGTGTCATCATGTGACATACTATGATGTAAAAATAATTTAAAATACCCCTCTTTATTGTGTAAAGCAAATTTAAAATAAGATACTAAAACATTTCTTAAATTTACCTTAATTAAGAAAATAAAAACATAATATGAACAAATAGCTTACAGACCAGAAGTAGTCATTATGGTATTTGCTTTTAGGTCCTCCTGGGCAAAATCTTCCTCTGGCTGATGTTCACATAAGATACCTAAATTGGGAAAATTATATTGTATTTGTCAACTTTGTCAAACTTATTTTTATACACAGAATGTGTCTGTTAAACCAAATAACAGTTTTATTCACATTTAAACAACTAATATTTGAACTGCAATTTTAATCCAGCCAATATAAGCTATCAAAGAGAGACAGATAATTATTGAATAGCAGTGAAATAAATGTTTTCTTGCCTTTTCTTTCTCTTCTTGACAGAACAACCCTTTTATATTTTGAGGTTCTCAAAAATGCTTTGGTTTTTGATTGATAAACAGTACTTGGAAGCTGTAAAGGAACTTAGGAATATCATATCAAGCAGCTTTTTTTTAATAGCAATTATATTTTGCATTTATTACAGTATTTTTCTCTTTCTTCTCTTGTCCTTGCCCCTTCCTATTTTTCCATTATTGCATGCAGGATTGAATAGTATATAGAAATTGTATAGAGTTAAGAAATTAAATATGTTTTATATAAGTACCTTAATATTATCATATTATATTTGTGCATTTTTATTAATCTTTTTAATCTTTCTCTCACTATGTATATTGGTATCTCACAATGTATTGATTCAAATAACAGTATTTTTTTGAAGAGTCTAACTTCTTACTAATGTGATCTTACTAATGTACTGTTAAATGAATGATTTAGTACCAATAACTTACTTTGTTCAAAGGGTTCACTACAAGTAGTTGACAATCAAAAAAGGCTCTTCTTACGAGCATATATTAAATATTTTTTTTTCTGTATGTGTTTACCAGTATGTCATGTACTTCAGTCTGTAAATGACTACCAATGATGCACTTCAAAGTTAAATATTTAGCTGTTAATTTCCAGCAGTTCAAACAAAAATGAGTAAATACAGCAATATAAAGAAACCAACACTGCAGAACAGTTTGAAGCTTTGGATTTTTTCCCCTGTACTGTAAATGGAATGTGACAATTTTTATGGTGTCTGTATCCAAAACAACATATAAGCGTAGTAAGTAATTTTTTCATTTTGTTATTTTTCCTTTGAGCAACATCTAACTATGAGTACAAATATATTACTAAAGATTCTAGAAGTGATTGGAAAAATTGATGATTAATGGTTCTCTAGATTTTTATGCAAATGACTTGTGTACTCAATATTCTTTATCCTAACCACTGTATTTAATAAAATTTGAAAATAAAAGCCTTGAAAGTCCGAGTTATTAGAAGAAACATCACAACAGTTTCTTGTTACTAAAATACTCTGAGAAAAAAAATTGTGAATGCACAAATAAGCCAACAATTTCAAAAACACTGCTACATAAAGACGCACTTTCTAAAAATATAAATTAAAAAAAAATGTTTATGAAAGCATAGACATGTCTATTGTCACACAAGAACATTGTTCATTTGCACAACCAAAATTTAAAATTTCTTTTTGAATAGTATCTGTTGTTATTACTCAAGCTCTAGACATCTTCAAGAATATAATTTTAGAGCAATTATTTAAAACTTCATCACTTGAGCACACGTTCTTTTATTTAAACAAATCTTTATTGAATGCATGTTGCTCAAATGTTGCCTGCATCTTTGAATTTAACTTGAATTTAGATTCTCCACTGATTTTTCCTCAGTTACTGCAAGTCAATTTCTAAAAGGACTGGAATGATTTACACTTAGTCTACTGATGTAATTAATAGAACAAGTAAAAAAAAATTGGCTAGAATTGGACACATTTTTCCCTCAAGTTTTATTGTGCTGTAGTCATCTGAGGCATTTGTGTTAAAATACAGTCACCCTCTTTAATCAATGAAGAGAAATAGTTTTACTCAGACAGTTCTACTGTCCCTGAGTGAGTTGAGTCTCCCAATTGAAAAGTCAGTCTGCTGAAAATTATATTGAGAACACCAGGGTCATGCTATAATACTGTGTTCCACCAGGGGGAAAAAGAATCAATTTTTTTTGTTTTTTTCACACAGTTTGCATGAAAAAGTTTGAATGGCTATTTTGAATAATGCAATTTTATTTAAGACTTGAAGTTCAAAATACTTCAGAAACTGACTGCTACTGACAGGCTTTGGTAACTATCATGACATTTTTTTGAAGGTCATCAAATTTAGCCTTGCAAATTTGTATGATCCAATAGAAACCTAAAGTTTCAAGCCTGGGAGAGAAATGAAGATTTTGTTTTAAGTGAAGTGACTGAATTAACCTGCAGTGTAGATTACACTAATAAACAGATCCAGCTTTTCCCAGCTTAGAAAGCACTTAACACAGGCACCTGGCAGCTCCCTGAAGAACTTGTCCCAAGGAAACACTACAGAAGGATTAGTTCAGCTTGTGGAGAAAGGTTGTCAGGCATGTAAGGAGTACCAAATGCAGCTGTCAGTGTTAAAATATTTCCTCTCCTGAGACAGAGCATATCTGTGGGAGAGTGTGGACATATACCTTCCTTCAGGCACAGTCAGTGGCTTCAGGATTGAGAACTGTAGGATAGCATTTTAAATTAAAACAGACAAGAGACGGCCAGCTAGATCCACCTCTGTCCTCGCCCACAGGCAGGAGCAGGAGTAGGAGCAGGAGGGAGTGTTACTAGTGAGTTCCATGGAAGCACAGGCTACAAAGAAAATTTAAGGAAAATTCTAAGCTTTTTGCAGCAGATCAAGGATTGCCACCTATAAGAAAGGTTCACAGAATAGGCAGCCCACAGTGAACTCTAAGTTTGTGGCAAACGGAGGCTTAGATGATGGGCACTACAAGCATTCTTCTTTTTGCTCTTTTTGTTCATGGTCAGTTGGAGTACTCTGAAGAGGAATGAAGGGTACTGGAGCATCTGTCATGTGAGGAGAGGCTGAGATATCTGTGACTGTTCATTTTGGAGAACAGATGGCCCAGGGAGACCTTATCAAAGGGAAGGGAGATACAAGCAAGGCAGTGACAAATTCATCTCAGTGGTCCAATGAGGACAAGAGGAAATGGTTATACTCTGAAATACACAAAATTCAATTAACCACACATAGAAAGATTGCTTGGTTATTTTGAGGGTGTCAGATACAGAAAGAGTTTGTATAGAAACTCTGTGAGGTGTCTATCCCCAGAGTAAATTTCAAAATCAAACTGAGGCAGCACTGAGCAATTTAAATGTCATATATGAAACACAGCTGAAAAGTCATTCAAAATTGTGACTTGTAATCAATTATATAATAATACCAGATAGACTTTCCAGAAGAAGAAATATTGGGATCATGAACTAAAATTTGGAACAACTCAGACTGTAAGAGACCTTGTTCATTAAAGCTGTAGCCAAGAGACAGAAGACTGCCTCTTCTGTGCCATCAAATAAAACAATAACTGCCTTTAGTAACAATAACTACAGCACAGTTCTGTTTGTAAAGTAGCACTTGCAACAAAAGTTGAAGATGATGTTTAAAACAGAGGATTCTGTAGAATTAATGCTAATACAACGTTGCAACACGGCATCTAGCATTGTAATATTCCCACATCTCTGAGCTGGAGATTCATTATGAATATATAATCTTCAAGAAATACTACAATTAAATTCTACACTTTATTTCACAGCCCTTCCGGGGAACATAGAACAGTCTTTGTCCTTTGAGGTGTTCAATGTATTTTTAAAATACATGACATATAACAAGTAAAAATTATTTTATGTAAAAAAATACATCACCCTAATCTATATCTATATGATTCATTAAATATTTTACTATCATTTTATCAGAATAATTTTGCTGATTTTTAATATATATTAAAATCTTTAAGCTCTTGTATGATTTAGTCTTCAAAGGAGGCCAAAGTAATAGAGTAATAGAAGAAAAAAAAAAGGATGTAGCTAACATATGATATATAATGGCAGCATCTGCTCTACATGGCAAACAAGACCGTTGCAAATGCGTGTTGCTGTTATATGATATCTGCAAATTTCAATGTAAATTTATTTTTCTGTTATCTGAAGTGGGTCAGCATGATTTTGTCACTTGAGCTGTTTCTCATTAATAGCCTGAAAGATCAGATAAACTATGTTGATGGAATTTGCATGTTAAACATAATTATGAGTTTGACAAAAACAATTAAAAAGAAGGCAGAAAAATGAGAATAATAGGCAGAATATAAATAAACAATATTAAACTATAAACCCAAATTATGATTCCAAATAAAATTTGGTACCAAGGGTGGATAAAATTCAGGAAAACATCACAAATCACTTAGTCTTGACCCTTCCAAATGTAGGTAAGCACTTAAATGTGCCCATATAATAACATTATTCTTATTTGTAATTGAAAGCATGTTAAGAGAAGAGGTACTTTGCTTGATTTTGTTGATTCTAGAGAAAGCAGCATTGTAGGAATGCCAATCGAGGCAGCAGTTTAAAAGTTACGTAGCCAGACAAGTACCACAAAAATAGCCCGATTGATTTAGATACTACTACAAAAGAAAAGCTGCCAGTAATAAACCAGTCCTTCCCTCTCATCTCATCTTGAGGTAGAGCCTGCTCACGAAGACATGTTTACTCATAGATGTCCCATTAACAAAACATTGATAACCGGAAGGAATTCGAATCAGAAATCTTAAGAAATAAAAACCTGGCAAACTGCTCTAAACATACATAATGAAAAAACTTACCCTAGGGTTTAATAATTTCAATGAAGTGAACTGAGATTTTTTTTCATTGATTCTAGCATTTCATATATCAAAAATTATGTACACATCTTTTAGGATATGACAGGCTTTAAGTACTAGAAAAAATGCAAATTCCAAGTGAAATAATTTTAAGAGAACAACAGAAAACTTTACACAATATTCACTTGAAGCTAATCATAGTTTTCCTTTCTGAAAAAAAAGCTGTACATAGCATTCAAATGTCAGTTAGTAGTAGTTTTAAATTCAATTGTAGAATCATAAAACAGTTTCAGCAGGAACAAGCCTTTGAAAGCCATCCAGTACAACCTCCTTTCAATCAAAAAAATGTGTTCAGCTAGATTGGGTTTCTCAGATACTTGTTCAAGCTGATCTTGAATGTTTCCAGAAATGGGATTTTCTCTCCCACGTTCCAAAATAATTGTTCTGTCATCAATTGTTAGACTACACCAATCTTTCATCTAGATACTAAAGTCTAGAATCTCTAGATGTCCATTTGAACTTCAAAAAATTCCACTTATCTACAGCAGCTAAAGAACTAATCTTTTTCTTTCATTTGTTTGTTGTTCCTTTCATTGTCCTGAGAAGTGTAGTACCTTATTCTTTCACCATTTTCTGACTTTGAAAAATATTTAGAATTCAGCAATATGAAAGGCACAGATGACTTCTTTTTTAAAAAACTTAAAGATATGGAAGCATACGGAACAATTTCAACTGAAACTCTTTAGTTGAACTTTATTGAGTAATAAACTACAAATTGTATGATCTGGAAATAATATGAATATTTGAGTATACATAGTCATTCGTTGACAAAAGTTGTTTTTTTTTTGGTTTTGTTGGGGTTTTTTTCCCCAGTTTTAGAACCATTTAGATGTAAACTAGAATTTTTTCATAATTATATTATGCCAGTGTCATTAAGCTTTGGATAGATGTTTGTTTTAAAAACACTTATAATGACAGCTAGACAGCATGGAATAAAAATCTGGGTTTAGGACTTATCCTAAAATTTTTTTCTTTTTTTTTTTTTCCTCTTTTATGTGTTGGAGTGAGACATTTTGAAAGCTATGAGTATGTAAGGCGTAAAATCGCACTGTCACATTTTTGAGGGGACTATTGAAGTGAGAGAAATATCAGAAAGATTTCAAATTGGTTAAGTTAGAGAAAGGATAGATATGGAATATGCTCAGGATGAGGTTATTCTATGTGATAAAAAAGCACACAATAAAAATGTAAAGAAATTCTAGCAGTGTGCAATCACTGACCGAGAGATTAATGAACTACAAAACTGAACAAGTCTACTGAGACATCTTTGAAAAAGAGCTGTTTGAAAGTAATCTTGTTTGTCTCCCATTTCTAACAAAGCAAAAACTGTGCATTCACATGAAAGCAAAGGATCTGTTTGGAACAGTAGTCTCCACTGTTCAATCTATTTACATCCATTGCAGGGAGTGCTTAGCAAAAGGAGAATGCTCAGGAGGAAGAGAGGAAAGCATAAGCAAATAAACGCTTGACACAAGGGTAGAAACCTGGTAAATTAGAACATAAGAGGAACATGAAATAAAAGCCATAAAAGTTAACTGAAATAGGAAATAATAAAAAAGACAGAGAAGGAAGCATGGAACTGGGAAAAAACAAGAGCATCTATTACTAAATCATAGAATGTTTTGTGTCGGAAGGAACATTTAAAGATCATGCATTTTAAATCCTCTGACAGTATTTTGCATTTGACCTTGAAGTTTATAACCTCATACAGACTGGACTTGGTTGTCAAGCCTATCATGGAATCATTCAATCACTTATGTTTGAAAAAACTTTAAGAAAATGTATTCCATCCATTAACCCAGCACTCCAGGCTCACCATTAATCCATATCCCTAAGCATCACATCTACACATCTTTTAAGTGCCTCCAAGCATGGTGACTCAACCTGAGCAACTCATTCCAATGCTTTATAGACTTTCCATGAAGAAAATTTTTCTAATATACAAATTGCATTTCCCTTGGCAAAGCTTTAGGGCACTTCCTTTTGTCCTATCACTTGTTACTTGGCAACTTCAAGTATTTGTAAACAGTGATAAATTGTCCTCTCAGCCTTCTCTTCTCCAGGTTGAATAACCAGAGGTCCCCCAGCCACTCCTCATAGGACTCACCCTCTACACCCTCCACCACCTTTTTTGCCCTTCTCTGTACATCCTCCAGCACCTCAATGTCTTTCTTGAAATGAGGGTCCCAGAACCTGACACAAGACTTGAGGTGTGGCCTCATCAGTGCTGAGTACAGAGGGACAGTCACTGCCCTGGTCCTGCTGGCCACACTATTGCTGATACAGGCCAGGATGCCACTGGCCTTCTTGAGTACCTGTGTGCACTCGTGTTCAAGCACCTGCTGATCAACACTCCCAGCTCCTTTTCTACTGAGCAATTTCCCAGCAACTCTGCCCTCTGTCTGTAGCACTCTGTGGGGTTGCTGTGACTCAGTTATAGGACCTGGAACTTGGCCTTGTTGAACCTCTTCCCACAGGCCTTTTCACATTGATCCAGCCTGTTCAGATGCCTCTGCAGAGTCTTCCTACCTTCCAGCAGATTAACACTCCCACTCAACTTGGTGTCATCTGCAAGCTGACTGAGAGTACACTTGATCCCTGATTCCAGGCCCTTGATAAAGTTACTAAACTTGACTAGTTCCACAAGTGAGCCCTGGGTATTGGCACCTGGAACAGACTGCCTGGAAGTAACTATGTTCACTGATGGAATTTTAGGGTATGTGGATGAATGACATGGAGATGGCTGGCATGGTTGTCTTGAAACTTTTTATTCCATTACAACTATCAGCCTCATTTGACAAGGTTAAGCAGCTTCAGCCACTGCAAAGCAGGTGATCAAGATTTCTGGGTTACAGCGCATTTTTAAAACTTCAGCCAATTGCAATTTGTCAAAGCTTTACAAACAGTCGCTTTAGCCAATTTCTACAAGCTCATGTACACTTTCATCTAACAATGCTTTCTTGTAATGGTCTAAGACAACGGATAATAGTTCATTATTAAGCATATGTATTTCTACTATCTTGCTTAACATTTTTTCTAGGCTTTACTTGATATCTACACATAGCTCCATTATTCCCTGACCTTGCTTACTATATCTTTCTTACATTCCTGAGATTTGTTTTCCCACAGCTTTCTAACAGTTTTATGGCTTTTCTACTCCCCACTGTTCACCACCACACCTTGAGTTCAGCCATCTACCCAGTTTTTCATGGTGAAGAATACACTAGTCCAAGCCATGAACAGCCAGTTTCTCCAGGAGAATGTTGTGAGAAAAAATGTCAAAAGTTTTGTTCAAATCTAGAAATCTAAGTAGGACAATATTCTTCTGGATGGCATCCCTTCCATCTAGCATATTAACAGCACCATTCATCTTGGTGTAATCTGCAGACTTGTTGAGGGTTCACTGAATCCCACTACATCATTAAGGGTATGGGGAACAGTACCAGTCACAGTAAAACTCCTGAGTCACCCTACTTGCTACTGCTCTCCATTTCACAGAATTATTAGTCTTCCCAAGGGAGGATACAGAAACCCCCTGAAAAGCACTTCCTTGAAGCCTTGGCAGTCTTTATTTCAGCAAAGAATCATACAGCAACTACTAATTTTCTGCTATTGAATTATTTTGCATTCTTCTAAAAAGACCAATGTGAATCAATTCCCTTGTTTAGTTTGACAAAGCCAAAAATAGGGTCTTCTGTGTTAATCAGAAGACAGAAATGGGGGGGCCTTTTCTGTGGTTCCAATCCTGTTTAACTGAGAAGGGCCAAGAGATTTTCTTCTTTGCTTCCTTTCTAAAGCTGCCTGTCAAATATTTCAAATGTCTTGGTGGTTACTAGGTAGCATGGCTGTCACTGACATCTAGAAGACATAACTATATCTTGGTATGGTAAACATTTGGGTTACAGAGAATGTTAATGAGAAAAATACAAGAAGTGACCATAGTGCAAGCTGCAGTTATATTTCTGGTTGCAAACACAAGCAAAAGTGAAGAAAAAAAGATTAATGGTTTGTGTCCAAGATGAGTAAAAGTGATTGTCTCAGATCTGTGTCTCTAAAGACTAGTCCCACCCATACAACTTTATTTTGAAGATAGTGCTATTGTTCAACAGGCAAAAAAGGAGGTGAGCTAATTTGGAACTGATTTAAGAATAAAGTATTTTAAATAATCCAACTTGTTGAATGTTCTTAGTTGTGCACACACCCATTCTTCTTTATGTAGTAGTACAGATGCATTTTTAGGGCCAAATATCTGTTTTGATAGGTAACACTAAATTTTTACAGATCATCAAGGGGAAAGGTGATGGAGAAAGAAGAAATATCATTAAGGAATAATGGAAAGAAGAAGAGAAGGGGAAGAAGTAATCCAGAAGAAATCTGTAGATTACTTATTTTTTTCTACAGTTCTGGACAAAAAGTAGCATTTCTAATATAAACACTTTGAATTATTTAATCACTTTGAATTTGAATAGTTTTATCACTCTTTTTAGTATTTTTGTGTCAATCTAAATGGAAAAACACTGTGAATACTGAATGCACTATACAGATGAAATTAACTTGGATGCTATATAAAAAGCACATCTGTGGAAGAAAAGCTTATCCTGGTTGTAAGTATTGATAATGACATCTGTTTATAATTACAAAGACTAATGCTAGCCTTCCAATAATAATAAAAAGCCACTGCACTACCAAACAATTCATGAAACTCATCATTCCTTTACAGCTTATCTGCCAGCAACAGTTTTCTTTATTATAATGGTTAAGATATAAGTGAGATTAGATAAAGGTCAAAACCACTCAAAATTTAATTATCTGTCTCAAATGTCACTGGTTTTAAAAGGATCAATGACCTTATCCCTTGTAGTATGTCATATATCATGCCACTTGGATAATCCCATCTAATTTTATGCAATTGGTTTATATGCTCCTTTTATTGAAAGAGGTTTCTTGAGGGAATTATTCCATCCCCTTATAATTTGAATTTCTCCCTGGCAGATGGCACAGGATGACAAGACAACAGCCACTGTCCAAAAATGGAAGGAAAAGTGGGGGCAAACCCTTTGTTCACGAGCGTTAAAGTCCCTTAGCAATAAACCCAGGCCTACAACAATGAAGAAGAATTAGGTAGGCTTTGCTTAGCTCCTGTCCTCACCTATGTATAAAATTAACACTGAGTTTCCTATATTTGCAGAAATGTATTGTTTCCAGAGAAATATTTTTTAATTATATATTTTTTATTTTATTTGTGCATGAGAGTTGATATATGCTTCCAGTGTTATTTTCGCTATAATAATATTTTATGTTTGCATTATATTTAAATATCTACCAATACATGCATATTTTTAATGTATTTCCCTTTGTATTAGATTTTTTTCAAAAAGTACTGACTTTTAGTGAGGTAAATGAATAGAAATAAAATTGTTTTATAAATCTAGATGATATAAAGGCTCTATAAGAGAAATATTTTGTAGAAGTGTGTATAATAAAGTCAAAGTGGAAATAGAAAACTTTCAGTTACAGTATTAAGAGATGGGTGAATAATGTACAACCGTGTAACCAAACGATAATGATCTAATTAATTCTATATTGAATGCTTATTATAAAACATGACTGTAGAACCATTGTCATTAGTAAAAGAAGTTGTCAGAAAAATGACTTGCACAAATGCCGCATGCATCCATTGCAAAAAAAAATCTGTTTGCAAAACATGAATCTTTATTTTTCTGATTAATCTCAATTGTATTCTGTTTTTACATTATTCTACTACATCCTTTATGATGGAGTTGTTTTCATAGATATATGTAATTAATTTTTTTATACTCAATATTTAGTTTTTATTGCTATTTTAATCAAAGCTGGGAGAAGAATTCAAAATCAATTTCTTCTCAGAATACCAGAGACAACAAAAAAACCTCTCAAAAATGTATAGACATAGGATGAAGATCCTATTTCCAGTAATTTCCAATTCAGAGATTTTACTGAATTTCATAGAAATATATAAGTAAGTACATAACTGATTCTGAAAACTGTTTTCCTATTTTGTTTGAAATCCCCGTCAAGCCCACCATTATTCGGCATCTCCTACTTATATTCACTACTGCATTGACAGCCTTTATTCATTTAAATTAATTTAAGATAGCTTTAAGATAAACACTGGTGGTTAATTTACGTAAAAAGCATTTTGGCTGTTTTATTGTTAGTATGGTTCCTAAGATCATTTTGTCCTTAAAACAACTGGTGTACATCCAATCCATTTTCAGGTATGGCTCTAGAGATATTGTGAGCAAAAGAAAATTCCAGTGGGTGATTAACACTGGGCACTCCTTTTGAGGTGCTTGGAATCCCATGCCAGTAGGCATCAGTGCCAGAGAACAGTCCCAGTGGGTATTTGACTGCTATAAATTTACATTCCACCATGTTGTCTCCTTCAGGCCAGCACAACACTCCTGTCTGGTTCCAAACACATGGGCTGCAGCATTCTCAGATAGTTTTCCCTGAAGGTGTATACAGTGGGAAAGACTAAGTGCTGCATACAGACCTTGAATCTTATCAGTAGCTGGGACAGTTGCACAGAAATTTCATGAGGGCTCTTTGTTTGGACAAAGCATGTAGCAGGTACAACAGAGTGCAAGTTCTTTCTAAGGTCTTCTTCATATCCCTGCTGATGTCTTAAAAAGTTATTGGACATTTTGTTACTAGATTTCAAGCTACCCTTAATAATCTAGATTCACTGGCTACATTCATTTAAAAATGAGCATCAGATAGAAGCAGAAGGAAAAAAGGAAAAGCAACAAAAATAACATAAAATAGGTGAGGACAAAAAAAA
>VZTB01000039.1:864502-962110 GCA_013397245.1 Thryothorus ludovicianus | reverse complement strand
CAGGGTCTCTCCACCCCACTCTGAAGAAGGATTGGTCAGGAAGCTCAGACCAAACAATGATCTCAAACCTGCTGTTGTCACAGTGGATTACAAAATTAAAATACATCAAACAACCAGACACCCACAAGCAGCTTGAAGCATCAAAATTACCACTTGTTGAGCACAGCTTACAGAGAACATTTATTTATGCAGTCCTCAGGCACACAATGAGGTGAATTTCTTCACCATTTTTCTACTTTAATTGCCTAATTTGTCCCTCTTGAGTTCCTGGAGCTCTGCACTTCAACAAACAACAAAGAGTACCAGTATGTTATCAAAACTCAGTAAAGGACTTGCAAGTGAAATAATTGTTCCAAACCCACATTTTAACCAACTGATTTTACATCATTGTACTCAGACCCAACCAGATTCGTCTAAAAGAGGAAAAGCTAATTATTGTTACAACTACCTTATCACTGCAATTATAGCAAAGATCAGCTCGTTTATTAAGCTGTTAAAAAAGGTGATAATGGCTTTTTCCAGTGTGATACATTTATAGATGTGTGGCTGGGAAGAGCAAGAATTGTTTTTATTTAAAAAAATGCTTTTTGAAAAAAGGTAATAATGGCTTTTTCCGGTGTGATACATTTATAGATGTGTAGCTGGGAAGAGCAAGGATTGTTTTTATTGAAAAAAATGCTTTTTTATTAAAATTGGCAATTTTCTACATCTTTAGAAATGAGCGCTGAATTGGCAAGATCAAAGAGCATTGGATAAATAAACATTATCCCTGATGTCTTTAATAATTAAACACTGCAATTACTGCAGAAAGTGTACCACCCTCTTTTAGTTCACCCCTCAGATAAGTGTTTCACAAGAAATTACAGCTCTTGCTTCTTTCCTTTAAGTGTCTNCAGCACCCAGATACTGCATTGGATAAGAGAAGCCACCCTTTCTGCCAGATAAGAAGTCCTATGATAACTTTTGTAATTGTAGGATTGCCAATACTTTTAACTCTCTTTTTGTGTTCTTTGGAAGAGTATTTCAAATTTTGAAAGAAAAAAATACTATTCATATTTAAAGATGATGATTTAAGAACTGAAAGCCCTTGAAGATAGAGATTTCAGTTAAAAATCCTTTAAACCCTGCTCCAATCCTGATTGTGATCAAGTCTACCCCAAACAAGTTTATTTGTGGCCAACATTAAAGCAGATCCAAGAAATGTGAGCTTGATAGTGTTGGCTTTTTCTGGACTTCTGTTCCATCAGCTTTGATATGGGCCACATTAAACACATGTTGAAGCTGCCAGGAATTGGACTGAGTGACTTGAATCAATCTTTCATTTCTAACTCTATTAACTCCACCATTATAGTGGACATAATGAAAGATCCTTTTAGACTGATTCTGGTGTCAGTCTGAACCACCATTATGTCCAAAAAAATTTAAGTCATCTTCATTTACTGTAAACTCAGAGACTTGCTTTTTGCTGCAGATGTTCTGTCACAGTTTGCTTGAATTCAGGGCAGTAAATTATTAGACATGTCAATGTAAAGAGGCAGTGAAATCATTTATCATTAACTTGAAGAGGCCATTATTCAGCCAAGGAAGATGACTCTTTTATGAAATACAAAGGATGAGATCATGATTTAGTGACCAGAGGTGTTCATTTTCCAAAACATAGCAGTATGTAGTGAATGTGAGAAAGAAAAGGAGCCTAAGAAGTTGGTATAATTTTATCTGGATAATGTTTTGATGTTGGCCATCACAGTTAAAAGTAGGTTTTATGAAAGCAGCTGCAGATTAGCAGATTCATTTTTTTGACTGACTAATGTCTGTATCTGTCCCACTTCTTTCCGTGCAACTACAACTCTCACAAACTGCAGCACTGCCACAAATGCAGGAGCCCTATCAGATCATCAAGAAGGAAGGCTCTATATCTCTTTAAGTCCTATCTTTTAAGGAGGATTTGAAACAGTGGAGTTTCTAAACACTCTAGAGAGTTCAGAAAATGTAATTTCTCTAGTTTGTCTCCTTTCTCAATGTAGTCACTAACATATTTAGCTGTTTTACAAAATTACCCCTACTTATAAAGCTTATTTATGCAAGGAGAATAGGATTATGCTGTTGCTGGGACTAATTTTTTGAAGACTGAAGATGTGTTCAGCATAGAAAAGGTGAGCACAGTATGGAACACAGTATCAAACATCACCAAATCATCAGCTTCTGGAAGAGATTAAAGACAGGAGCTCTATTTTCTGAAACAGTCAGTAAGGAATCCTGAGGTGCCTACCTTTTCCAGCTGGTGCATCCCTTCCTCTACACAGCAAATTGATGCCAGCGTTCTCAGGGTCTGGGGATAAAGGCACCTGAAACAATCCTGGCGACAGATCTTAAAGAGGGCAACGACACCTCCCTCCTGCAGGGGAAACACAAGCAGCAGTCAGGAAAGGAGTACTAGAGCTTTTCCTAGCACCTAATCAAGATTGGGATGGGAGCAGATTCCTTTAGTAGTTTATCCAAAATAGCTGCCGTAACAGCACCAACAAGGAGGATGTTAAGCTCACACAGAGAACTCAAGTGGATTAATGCTTGTACACTAAGTGATGAAAAAGTAATACAACCTCAGCAGGAGGTGTGCTTAAGTGATTGACTTCTCCCAGTTACAAGCTCCATTTAAATTGCACCTGACATTCCTGCAAAAATTACAAAGAACCATCAATAGGTGGCAATTAGAGTGATGTTTAACTGATCCTTCAGCCGTATTATTAGTATAAAATAGATTTTTGTTACCATATATTTCCCATTCCTCTACATTTCTGAGCACCACACAAAATTTTTTTAATGCTAGAAGTATGAAAGGGAAGGTCATATGTTTGAAGAGGTACTAAAAATAAGGTGGAAACAAGTGTCAAATTCTAAACAGATACAATTCAAATCTTCATCCTCTAATAAATGAAATTTGCATTCCAAAAAGTTTTCTTTAAATACTATAGTGGCAAAGACTGGATTACCTATTAGAGCAGCAATCCTTAATTCATTTCCAACATAGCCTGTAAACATATGTTTTAGTAAATTCATAAAACAAACATAAATACATAAATAAATACCAACAATATTGCACTTCATGTGGTGGGGTTTTCAAAATCATTTTTCATTTCAAAATGTTGTGCTATCAAGTAGACTACACGTGTTTTTTATGATGTAGAATCAGACATGTGATGAAGATAAAAGCATTTAAATTATTGATGACAAATGATAGATCTCAGACTAAAGTGTTCAGATTACAGCAGTAAATTAAAAATAGTTGAAATTATGGACCAAGTGAAAAGTGCACCCTTTTTTAAGCCTGTTTCAGTAGACTCTGTTTAAAAATATTTTTAGATTCACAGAAATAATCCATTTTTTCCTCAGCCATTTTTTTCTCAACCATTATTTGAAGGCTTAACAGGTTATACTGACTTAAAATCTTTGGGCTACAATTCTCACTTTACTCATTTTCAGGATTCTATATTTTTGTACTAGTTCTGCTTGAATACAGTAGAGAATAATAGAGGGAGCAAAACCCTCTGCTCTGTCTAACAAAAAATTTATACCAAGTCATATAGAATTAGACAAAATTAACTCTTCAATATATTATCCAGATAGAAATTTTAGATTACATCTTTGCACAAGTATATGGAATTTCTGTGGCATCAGTGAAAACAATAGGCTCACTGTAGATAGTTAGAAGCAAAACTTATTTCTGGAATTGTAAGAACTGTCCATGGGTCTGTTATTTTATATCTAGTAATGCTGTATTTAGCCTAATGCAGAAAGATATTTCTGAGCCTTTAAATTTAAAAAGAGGCAGTACACTAACAGAAAAGTTTGTCATATTTTTCCTTCCACAAAAGGATACTCATATTCTACCCAAGCAGTAATTAAATTATCTATCAAAAATACAGAGAAAAGGCTGTTGTACTGTTATTCCCAAGCCAAAGGTTTTGTTGAGGTTTTTTGCTTAAATTTCATTATTAATTGGAATTTTCCCACAGTTCAATTGAATCAGGGATGATCTGACCCTCTGCTTTAGTCATAACAAGCAGAAGTTTGTGGACAAATCCAGTAATGCTCAAGTGATGTTGGCACATTTGCTTTAAGCCTTTTCTATGCCAAATGGGTGCCCTGATTTTGCCTTTGATGGACAGGAAGTGATTTATCACTGCATTTGTCAGAAGAAGATCTGTACTCTTTATTTTGTGACCTGTGTGCCATTACTAAGCTGTAAAATATTGACCATGAGTAATGAACTGAGAGATCTGTAAGTGAAATATTGGACAGGTGGAAAATACTGAGCCTGATTCCATGGCTTGTCAAAACCAGACCCTTCACTGGGATCAGTGCATTTCACAGAATTTATTCACCTTTTTCAAGATTCATCCCCTGTATCTTTTGCAATGATGCCAAACCATTCCATCTGACAGGGACACACATAAATTGGTCAAGTGGGACAACATTCAGAGGAAGAGAAGGGCACTTGCTTTACTGCTTGATGGTCTACTTCTCTCCTGTGTTGGATTAACAGGAATTCAATTTTATGGGATGCTGTTTAGAGGGGATAGGTTTAAGTAATGATATCACCTGAAATACAATCACCAAAACTATTTGGATTGAGTGCATAAAGAGGGGAAGCAAAAAGGCATCTAATTCTAAGGTGGAATATTTTGCAGTTTCAGCCTGAATTGACCCAAGGCGCAGTAAATTCTCATCAAGGCTTTGACAACATTTATAAATATCTTGATAGATGATCTCCAAAGAGATCTTCATCATAAATACTTGCTAGAAAAGGAATTGGCATATGTAGAAGATAAGGCAAGTTGCATTAGAAGCTTGTCAGAGCAAGTGATCTGCTGTACAGCCATGAGGAATTCCAATAGTCAGGTATTCTCCAAAGGGGCTGTTATAGGGTATGAACAGCTTCATTTCTGTCCCTTTTTCTTTTACAAGCCTGTTATCATGGCATTCATTTCAATATAGTTAGTATTGGACTTTATAATCAGTAAAATGAATTTAAAAAAATACTATTTTATCACTCTCTGACCTATTTATTGTAACTTGTAAACAGATTTTTACCAACCCTTCTGGTTGCTACAAACCCAAATCTATTTATAACCCATTTGCTCCAAGTAATGCTAATTTTCTTATCCTGTCCATGCTACTACTCATTTTTGTAGAAGACCTTAGGTTTTATGTCTCTGACAGCTAGTGAGAACTACTACTGGCTGCCAGGGTGAGTCAGCAACATGATTTTTTTCACAGCAGATTACAAAGTTACATGCTAAAAAATAAGTGTGAAAGAATGCCTGTAGGTAGAATAAAATTATGGGTGATGCTTCAGCACAGAGGGGAATGTTTGATAGCTTTTTTTAATTTCTGTAAAATATTAGCAGGGGATGGGGGAGAAGGAGAGAGAAGATTGAAGCCCTTACCAAAATGAGATACCAGCTCCTGTAATTTTGTAGCTTTACAGCACTCTCTTGGTCTATTGGGGTTTTTTTTGTACATCCAAGTGCTT
The DNA here is from genome assembly GCA_013397245.1 of Thryothorus ludovicianus. NCBI lineage: Eukaryota > Metazoa > Chordata > Aves > Passeriformes > Certhiidae > Thryothorus > Thryothorus ludovicianus. Next base: position 956,577 of record VZTB01000039.1, on the reverse strand, counting down.
TAGAGTTGTAACTTATATCTTGGGACAGGGAAAAACCTAACAGCAGTGTTCCACATGGAGAGTAAGACATCAAAGTAAGACAAATTTGCTGGGTTTCCCTTTCCCAGCAAACAAATAATCCATCTCCCTGGCTAGTTTTTACTAAGGACACTGTGGAACTTGAGGGAACAAGAGATTCTATAAAAGGTTTTGAAATCTTTGCATGACTTAATCGTTTTTCACCTTCATAATGACTGAGAAGAATTTCAGATTCTTTTTGGTTTTTATTTTCTGTTTTGAAATCACCCTGAATTTTTACTGTCATAGCTAACTAAAGCCAGTGCCCATCTCTTCCTTTCTGGTTTCATCTGTGAAACTTGTCACAGATGAAACTTGAATTACAGCATTAGCAGCATTATACGTGTTATCTGGTCCAAAAAGTGGAAAATTCAAAAAATCTGAAAACAAGAAGTAAAAACATACTCTATTCCTATTGTGAGCTTTTGCAAAGGTGCAAGTTAACGTCCAAAGCAAGCAAAGCTCAGTGCTGTTAAATTCCTTTGTCTGAACAGAGCTCTTTACCCATTTGACCACCTGAAATTCAGTTCTGTTATAGTTCCTCTGCCCCCTTGGTCACTGATGCAGTAACTGAGGCAGTGCAGAGGGTGAAGGATGATGGTCAGCCTGGACAAATGCATTTCCCAGTGCACAGGGCACACAGAGGCACAGGACAGGTGATGCAATCACCTCTGTAACTTGGCAGCCAAACACCACTTAGGGTTCTTTGCATAAGGGGATGCATTTCCTCAGTTGTAAACCTGTGACACGCCCAGGTTTTAGCCATGTATTAGCTTAGTGATTTGTGAAAGGTCAGACTTCAATTATGCTAAATTAAACTGTCATGGAAGTTGTAAAATTATAAAAAGCCCAAGTCTAATTTTCTTGAATTTGTTAATTCTGCACTTCCTCAATACTCAACATTTTAACATTGTTTTTGGGTACCACTGAGTGGAGCTCAAATACCAATTTAGAAAAAAAAATCAAGCCTCTCAGGCTGCTGACAGAATCCACTACAGGTTTCTGAGTTTGGCTTGTTCTCAGCCTTCAGAACAGAGGAGTACCTTTTATGATGTAAATATCCATCCAAAGGCACATCAGAAGTAATTAAATGCTGCTGTCTAACCCTGCCTCAGAGCAGGACAAGGAACTGGCACAGCACTCAACGAGCAGTAGCTGGGGGAAGGAGGTTTTCCTCTTTCTGTATGCCCTGTGGTTGTGACTATCTTATCCTCAACAAGACACCTTGTCCCACCTTTTTCACTTTTCCAATACCCAAGTGTCCTAGAAGGTGCAAACTCTGTAGGGATTTCCAGTGTCATGGGTCTTGACAGAATGACTCATACCAAAAGTTAGCACCGACTACTCAGTAAACGGGAAAACACACTGACAGAAGTTAACTGCAATGATGGGTATTTCGTATAAGGATAATAATGAATGCAAAGTATTTCTAAATTTGCATCTTTAATAACATCTTTAACTCCCCCCATACACACAGATGAAGAGGTCTTGCTGTTTCTCTTCACAGTCTGCCTCAGCCATAGCCTGTTGTAAAGTTTCTCTCTATTTACACGGCTGGTATTTAAAAAATACAAACAGGAGAGATGCTAAAAAAGTTCCCAAAGTTATGGAATGATAATACCTCAGATGACACAAAGACAACTGCAACTGAAGCAGTGCTGAGAAGCCTGTTGGAGCTGACCATCCTACTGAAGCTGCTTGCACAGGTGTTGGGCTTTATTAAGTCAAAGATTGGAGGGATGTGGTCCTCTGTAGAAAAAAATCTCTAATGCAATAGTTGAGGTGGTAAACTCTGTAGAGTAAGACTTGAAAATGCACCACAAGAAGAGAAAAAAGTAGTTTCCCCAAGCAAATTTTGCTGGGATGAGTTTCTTGTATGGCTAGTTTTCTTTGGGCTGCTCCAGTCACCCCTTACCTTGGCTATGATGCGGCAGAGGTGAGCGCCTTCCTGCACCAGGCTGAATAAACTGCTGACGGCCGCCTCCGTGACGTACAGACTGCCCGAGAGCTCAACCTGCCTCAGCAGCTTCTGGGGGACACAGGACAAAATACCTGGGGGAGTCAGACTGACAACACACACTCAGCTTTGCATTTGGGTAGGTGTAACCAAGGATAGCGATATTTAAAAATAAATATTAGCAGGGTAAGACAACGGGTACGTGCGTGACAATGTTTGGCACGGAACTCTCCAGCTGTTTAGTAAATTGTTATGGCATTTGGTCTAGGATTGAATCAGAATTTTCAGAGGGCAACTAATTTAGTTAGTGTAGAAGCTAATCACATGGTGATAGAAGATTTCCACCCTATTTATAAAGAATATAAATCCATACCCTTTTTTACATTGCCTTCAAAGGCTCTGGGTTCATAACTACTCTCAGGCCAAATGTCAATGACAAATAGACATTCTTATAAAGAAATATAGTTTATTTCTCAAATTTATGAAATAGATTAATTTTTTTTTAATCTTTGTAAATAGTTATCTTCCTTTTGAATTTGTGTCATTGCAGCTTTAGAGAAACACAGCTGTGAAAAGAACATGAAGTCTATTTCATTTTATGTTTCTGGAAAAAGACAGAATCACTATAATAATTAATTCTATTTCCTAGGAGGAGGATGGTAAGCATTTTTGTATTTAATCCAACTTTGAAAGAAATGCAAGGAAGTATCCCACATTTTACAGTTATTTATACAAAATTCAATTACCTTGCCTTTAAGAGGCTCTGTTCTTCCACCTTTAGCATTAGAAAAATGTTCCATAATGATGCATTAGAAAAATGCCCCATAAGAGACATAGCTTAAGAGTTCACAATTTGATATGAACCTGTCCTGAATTAAATTCTGATACACTGATTAGAAAAGAAAAAGCTCTACACAATTTAAGCTGAAACCTCTCAAACAGACACTTAGTCTGTTTCAGAGCAGAAAACTACCCCCAGACAATGTGTTTTTATGGCAGAAGTGGGCACATTGCCTGACTGAATGGCTCAGAAGACTGTTCATAAAATTGCTTTTATTAATAAGTTCTAATCCAAGTCCTTCAGCCACACAAATACACACAAGATGATGTGGAGTCACTAATTCCACTCCTTTAAAAAGGGAATAGGATTTCAGGTGTGTCAGTAGGTGCCAAGATGTCCAAAGGCAGAAATATCAGCAGTGAGGGACTGCTTTTCAGGCTGAAAAGAATAAACACCTTAACATGATAACCTACTCACTGAATTTGAAATATGCAAAGTTATTTACACCACACTTCAACTCACACATTTCACGTAGTTCTCGTAAATCCCAACCACAGAGCATTAGGAAGGAGCTTGTTAGTTTGACTACAGTCTGACTGTAATTCTGCAAATAAATTTGGGATATTCTCACCTCCTAGTAACAATCTTTTAAAACTAGAAGGGATGTTTCTGAAACCACCACAATGTTTTTTTCCATCTTAACACATTAGGGTATGTAGGGTATGTTAGAGTTTAACCAATAGCATGCATTAATTTTGTTTTTGCACTGTAATAAATACTTTTTATCTATTTGTGTTCACTAAGCCTCTCCTTTCCTCTTTTTCTGCTGCAACAACACAAAATTTCTGTGTAACATCATCTCTAAAACATGGACAAACTATTTGAACAGAATTACATTTGAGGACTTTATATGTGAGAAAAACTAGAGTATGCAAAGGGAAGGGAGGGGAGGAAGGAGGGGAGAGGGGAGGGAGGGAGCGAGGGAGGGAGGGAGGTTTGGCTAGACTTGCAAGTTGTTCTTATAGCAATAACAATCTAATGGAAAAATTAATGCATTTACAGTAATTACTCAGTGTATTCCACAGAATCAGAATCATAGAATGGGTAAAGCTGGAAGGGACAACCAGAAGTCATCATTTAGATGCCTTGCAAGAAAGAGACATCGGGAAGAATAAGTAACATGGTGAGCCAAAAGATCATTTTGTTTGTGATTTGAGGTTATGGAAGAATTTGAGAATATGAACACCTAGATCTCATTGCAATATTTTTGAGTTACTGATCATAAGTTTGTTGAAAATTGAGAGCTGTAATTCTAATCGTCCTCTTAATCACAGAATTATAGAATGGCTTGGGTGGGAAGGGGCTTCTAAAATCACCTAGTTATCATCTCCCTGCCATGAGCAGGGACACCTTCTACTAGATCAGGTTTCTCAGAAGCCCTGTCCAACCCAGCCTTGGATCCTTAATGGATGGTTGCCCTCAAGGTTCAACAATTTTGGAAGACTTTTTGGTTTGGGATTTTTTTACTATAAACTAACCTGTGCCTCTTGTGTTAAAATCAATTCTATCAACTGGCCAAAATATTGGGCAACAGTCGTGAGTGTTTCATTAACACAAGATTTCATGGACTTCAGCATCTCTTCATCTTCAGTCTGTAAGCACCTGAAAAGAAAGAGATGGGAAAGGGATGAAGGAAAAAAGATGTAACAGACCTGATTGTCAGAGGTGAGGCCCGTGTTAATCGCAGGATAAAATTGGAATTCAGCTGTTCACAAGGACTTTGTGTCATTAGCATCATTCCAAACTTTAATTAAAGCTTTGTCTATGCAGAGTACCATGAAAGGATAACAGTGGACACCACTGAATAATTTTGGGATCACAGTTTACCTCACAGACTGCAGGCCAAATTTTGCTGCAGATGCTGTGTGTGTGCAGATGCCTGCATTTCAGCTGCAGCTGTGCACATCCACCCATCTTTCATGATCAATGAAGGGCTTTCAGTAACTTTCATTTCTTTAATTTCTTTGTCATAGTTTAATGAGCCCTGAATAAAGATGAAGAAAGAAATGTGAGTCCAGATGAGAATAATAAATAGCATAATCAAAAATAAAATTTGGCCCTCTATACAGAAAGATACATAAAGAACATTTACAGAGTTAGCACAGTTACCAGTGATGTTTTGTAATTTAAGAAATGAGATTAAGATGGAAAACTTTATACAATTTAAATTAAATAACTAATATTTCCTCACAGAAATGCATTCATTTTTATTGTCAAAACATCTTCCACTCAGGCAGGTCCCTATAATGGAAGATATAATTTAGGTGATCAGCCTCTCTATCTGCACATAGGTCACCTTTACCTACCTGTCACCCACCTATATCAATTTTTTGTCAAAAAGACAAGAAGGAGAGGACTGTTTTGGGGCAGACACTTTGAGATTAGAGCTCATTATTAAATCAGTGTGCATCATAGTAGAATATAAAACGCAAATGTGAGCTGTGTGGTTTTGGCAAAAAGCAACAAGGCTCCAAAAAATGTTATTTCCTGATAATTAGATGGTGGTTTTCCCCCTGTTACTATCCCCAAAACAGAATGATTTGCATAATGTTTAAAGAAACCACAAAAGAGTAATCGAACTGTGTTGGAAGAAATGGGTAACTTATGTTAGGAAGTGGAAATAGCATGAGAAGAATTACAGAGATTTTTATTTTCCAGCCTCAGCATTCCAGAGTGCAGAGAAATGAGTAAACCTACAACTACAATTTAATTTAGCGGGTTTTGTTTACAATGTACAGATATGTTCATACAGGAACATGTAGTACAAGCCTCAAAACCCAAGTTTTCACACCAGCTGAAATCCTGACTCCACAGAACTAGAAGAGAACTTTGTCACTGATATCTGTCACACCCAGACTTTCCCCCTTGATGCCTAGAAGTCCTGAAAAATCCACTTGCATGCAGCTTTGCATCTATGTCAGACTCTGAGCAACAGCATATCCCATCTTTCATTAAGATGCAGTTTAGGTAAAAGCAAATCACTCCATCCATCAGAGATTAAAATTTAGAAAGCCTTGCAGATTTACAGCAGCCCAGTACAAACAATTAAGGGTGTCTATAGATTTCTGCTTCTCATTAGAAGTTCTACACAAAATAAAACAGCAAAATTTATATTTCAACTAGAAAATTTAAGTTACCTTTCTGTGAAAGCTGTAAATTCTGAACACTTGTCTAGTAAAAGTTTTTCAAGCTGCAGAGAGAGCAAGAGAAAGTGGTTTTAAAGCTATATCCATACTCGCAATTGCTTTACAAAAATAAATAATCCTTCTTTGTTAATCGAAAACCCTCTCAAAACATAATATTTCATATTAACACCCTCCATCTAACTTTTATGAAGAAAACAGGTAGAGATAAAACTGAAGTTAACAAAAAAAGTAGCATTTTCTACATTCTTAATGCAAAGGAACTCACAGATGGGGTGCCAAAATACCTTAGTCCTGTAGTTCTCAAAAGCAAAAATTTTTCCCATGCAATTTGTCAACATTATTAACATTCAGAATAGCCTATGACAAAACAAGATCCAAAGTCAGTCAAGATTTCCATTGCTGGAAAGGGATTGGAAACCCTTAAGGGACCAGTGTCAGTATGTAATAATTTCTTACAGACTGTACAAAGTTTTAATTACTACAATAAAATAAAAATTCAAAAAGCAGGAGAAACGTGACATGTGGTAAGGCATCCTCTCACCTGGTGCATTTCTTCTGAAGAACTCCTGGTGCAGGCGTTGTGCTCGTTTATCATGGAATGCACGTGGCAGTTGACCCTCACTGTCATGCTGTGCACCCTCTGCCACCTGTTCTTCTCCAGCTTCTGAGCAATCCTGGTCAGCTCTGTGCTTATGATCCAAGCTCTCTTTAGGAGAAGCTGCAAGTTATCACAAGTGCTGTACTGGGAGGAAAGGATGAGTTCACTTTGCTCATCCTTCTCAAGGCTGATGGGCTTGGACTGGAGAATGCACATACATTCGCAGTCTGTCATCAGCTTCAGGTCTTCCATCCATCGCTGAACAGAGTCCACCTGGATTAGGTGCATGCTGGCAGGCAGAGAGGGAGAGGGAAGAATGAGGTAAAGCAAAACAACCTTAGAACAACCACCAGCAACACTGTCACAAGTTGCAGTGCAAAATGTAATCCAGGGGTGTGTTATTCTATCACCATCCTTTAGAACTGGGATGGAGGGGTAGTGATGTGATCTTCTGCTGATAAGGCAGATGATAAGAAACCAGCAAGAGCAGCTTCTTTATCTCCTCCACGACCCATCCTCCATCCAGGGAGAGATCTTCTGCTCATGGGCCATTGAGTCCACTGATAAAATTCCATCATCCCATTGGGAAATGCTCCATCCAGGGGGAGGAGCCAAGCCTCTCTACCTGGATAAAAATCTGAGACTTGGAACACCAAGGCAGCATTTTTTCACTGGACTCCCAGAGGAAGACCAGGCCCATCTCTCTCCACTGGACCTTCAGCAGAGGCTGCACCTTTCTACAGGATCACTGCTCCAACAGAGCCACATCTGCCACTGCAGGAGGGCTGCAGCCACCTTTGAATGGGACTGCCACCAACACCCTGACCCACAGGGGGTCAGCTTGGATTCTGACTCTGTCAGTGATTTTCCTTTGTATTATTGCATGTATTTTGTTTTCATTTTCTTTTTTTTTATTATTTTCCCTTTTCCTAATAAATTGTGTTTCTGACTTGGAGTCCTTCACTGGTTTTGCTTTCAAACCAGAACAAACACCATACAGTTGCACCCACTACTAGGTTACAATTGACTGACAAAAGAAAAATAATTGAATGAACAATTAGTGCAGTAAGACAGTGACACATTTAGCTCTTCATTCCAAAAGCAAGTTCTGGATTTTTAATCCCTTTTACACCACTTACCCTGCTATAAAATTATGTCTGAAAAAATCAGTGTATATTAGACATAAGTAAAAGAAGGTTTTGATTATATTTTTTGGGGAAAATGTTTCTTGTACACTCAGAGTTTAATATGGGAGAAGGAACAAAGTTGATGGGTGTGTTTGCTTGTTTACAGGACTATCAGGTTTTTCTAGACACTTGGCCTATCAAGTGCTTAAAACAAAGTTTTACCTTGCAGCACCTCTCCAAAGCCCTCCCAAACTTACATAGCCAAAACAAGATAGTGAACATGACTACCAGCAATATTTATTTATTCCATGTCATAATCTATTCCTTAGACACACCACAACAATAATCCCTGAAAATAGAGCTGGATTCTACTTCCTGACCAGACCTTTACCTCCCTCCTTATTCCTCATGGTTCCCAGTACAATTTGCACATTGTCTTCTAAAGCGCATTTTTGCACTACAACAAAAATTATGAGAACCAGCAGGGCTCCTTGACAAGTGTACCCTGACACAAGGGCAGTAAGTCTGCATTTTGTGCCCTTGCATCCTCCAGCCAGTAAAATGCAATACCTGAGGCAGAAGTTGCACTGATTCTGAGCTCGTTTTTTGAGGGATCACAAATTTTATGAAGCCTTGAGATGAAGATGCCTGAATTTTATTTTTATAAGGCATCCAGGTCCTAATAAAAATACCCTAATCTTCACCCAAAGCATATTAAGTTACCTGAGAACTGAAAATGAAAGGTAAAGAAGAGATTAGATTAAGTGAAAGCAAGAGAAAATGGATTTAACTATTTTTTTCAAACTTCTATTGGCATCCTACAGTTAATATGACAGTGTAGTAAATTGGTGTCTACCTTCTGGATACATGTTCAGATTTTATAATGTTGTATCAGAAAGGACAAGAGAGTTTGTATTATAGTCCCTAATCTTTTAATTCAGATACTGATTTATTGCAACTCAGCAATAATGTTCTGTGCTGTTATATAAAGTCTTACTGCTAGAACAAAATCTGCAATTACATTAGCTGAGCTAAGGAGGACCAGGTGGAAGCAGTTTTCAATTCTTGTGCTTCCATTTATACAGTGAGCACCAGCTGAATTCAAGAAATCTCCTGCCAGACCACTCCAGTAATATTCCATAAATAAACAAAATGTATTTACATACACAGGAAAAGGAGGCTCGCCTCAAGTATCGTTTCATGTAAATTGACAGCAAACAAGATACAAGAGATCAGTTTCATTGATCCAATCTCCCTTTTCACAATATACGATGAAACTACTTTTAATTTCGAACTTTACAGGCTACTGCTATTTAAGGTCTTTACTTCACTCAGCTCTGAAAATTGTGTAATTGCATTTCATGATCGATTGAGGCCCACTTTCTTCTTGCTATGTGTAGTCTCCTTATTGCCTTTTTGGATCTGAAGCAAGGTTTCCTAATAAACAAAAACAACAACTTTAGAAGTTTGAGACCATGATTTATAGTGATGTGCACAGTTTGCATGCAGAACAGGATAAACTCATTTGACACAGAGCAATGTATCTTTCATTTCCAAAGTGCACTGTGATAATTAATTAAATCTCTGTTTAGTAAGTAGAAATAAACTTGGACAACTTCACATGGACAAAAAACTAGAAGAGAAAGTTAGTGAGGAAAAAAAAACCAAAAAATAAACAAAAAAAATTATATTTCCTTAAGTCCCAAAAGCCATTCGTCACTCTAAGGAGAAAATAAAAAGGTAATAAGGATTGTACAAGGAAAAAAAAAAAAAAAGCATAGATGTTAAAGAAACTCTCCTTGTTTACTTCTGTTCCTACTAATTGCTAGAAGTACAGCTGTAGAACGTAGGATATTCTTTCATTGAAACTTAGTATTCCTTAACTGACAAGAGCAAAAAAAATAATCCCATTAATCTCCTTCTAGAGGACCACAGAAAACTCCCCCTGCTTACTATGTCAGCTTTTCTGACACACTGTCCTTTAAATTAAACACACATCATTATCACTCAAATGAAATACATAAATGTTTCACCTTCATCCAAATCTCACTGTATTTAGAGAAAATCTTGCTAAGCACTCTGCAGATAAATTTGTAGACTCATTTTTACATATTAAAATAAGGAAAGCAAAAAAGTGTGATCATCCCTAATCAGCTATTAAGAATCATATTCCAGATGGCATTCACTGAACTCAAAAAACAAGTTGGAAATTTCCATTTTGTCTCCCCATTACTGAAAAAAAATAAAAAAACTACGCCTACAAAATAAAAACAACCATAATGGCTCAGACAAAACAAACAAACAAACTCTGCTTAGCCCATTATCCTGCTCCCAACATGCCCATTAGGAGATGCAAAAGGAAAGATTATAAGAAGTGTGGCAAGAGCTGAGCAACCCCTCCTTCCCTTCTTCTGGCAATTAGTGGTTTAGGAACTTCCTCAGCCAGGAGTTGTGTCTGAGTAGGATGTTTTTACAATTCATGAAACAAAAGTAGCCATTAATCCCTTATTGAACTCAGTGTAACTTCTGGCCTTTGCAACATCTAGGGGCCGTGTCTGACATTGTTTATTTTTTTATGTGAAAAACCGTTTCTTACTGTTTATTTTAAACTTGCTGCCTAGAGAAATGAACACAAAAATTTTAGTTGATATATTCTAAGAGATACTGTAAATGAAATGATGGTTCTGTTTTCACCCTCTTCATGCAATTCATTATTTTGTTTGCTCTACCCCATCTTCTCTCTGCTATTTTATTTCCGTGACGCAGAAATTCATTCTATCTAGTCTATCCCTTTATAGACAATATCCCAACCCTCTGATTATTCATTTACTCTTCCCAGCTTCTCAAAAAACTTTTTCCAGTTTCCCAATGTCCCAAGATGTGATGAGGAAAACAGGACATACTATACAAGATTCAGGTAAATTTATGCATTTGTAACCTATTTTCTGCACAGTTCTTATTTTCTAACAAATCTTATTTTATTTTTATACTGAAGTGTTTTCCAGATAATGGTTTCATTTTTACTTCTCTGAAAATACACTTCATTTTACTTCAGAATCTTTTCCAAGAGTAACAATATGTAATGTAGAGTTCACTATACAAGTGAAGAAAGAAATTGTGCTTCAGTTCCCTTTACTGCCTTCACATGTACTACTTTATGTTCATTAAAGCATAATTTCTTCTAGCATTTTGCAGTCTTATATTGTCCTGCTTTTGTAACTATTTTTCAGGTCATTAAATACATTAAACAAGATTTGCTCAAGCATAAGAGACCTTACTTTGTGAGATTTCCCACAGTTCTCTGTAATTTAGCAAAAGTATCTGGTTAATTGGCTCAGACCCTGATGTTTATGGAATCATAGAATCATTTAGGTTGGAAAAGACTTTGAACACCATCAGGTCCAGCCATTAACCCAGCACTGCCAGGTCCCTCACAACCCTCTCCTTAAGTGCCACTTGTACACAGCTTTTAAATACCTCCAGGGAGGTGACTCAAGCACTCATGTGGGGAATCCATTCCAGTGCTTGACAACACTTCTAGTGAAGAAATTTTCCTTAATTTTCAATCTAAACCTCCCCTAGGTCCCTTTGGGGCCATTTCTTCTCGTCCTATCCCTGGTTATCTGGGAGAAGAGATCAGGCTGCACCTTGCTCCATCCTTCTTTCAGGCAATAATAAAAAGAGATATGTTCCTCCTCAACCTCCTTTTCTCCAGGCTGATTACCCCCAGCTCCCTCAGCTGCCCCTCACAGGATTTGTGCCCCAGACCCTTCCCCAGCTCCATTTCCCTTCTCTGGACTCTCTCCAGCCCCTCAATGTCCTTCTTGCAGTGAGGGGCCCAAAACTGGACACAGCTCTCGAGGTGTGGCCTCACCAATATGGAGGGACAATCCCAGCCCTGGTCCAGACACAATATTCATCCAAGCCATGAGCAGCCAGTCTCAAAAGCAGAATGTTGTGGGAAACAGTTTCAAGGTCTTTCCTGCAGTCCAGGCAGACAGACAACAGCTACAGCTTTTCCCTCATCCCCCAAGTGGGTCATCCTGTCAGAGGAGATCAGGTTGGTCAAGCAGGACCTGCCTTTCCTGAACCTCTGTCTGACCCTCTGGCTGTCCAGGATGAGCTGCATGATGGCACCCAGGATGACCTGCTCCATGACCTTCCCTGACTCTGAGGTCAGGCTCTGTAGCTCCCTGGATGCACCTTCTGGCTCTTCTGGAAGTCAAGTGTCACACTGGCTAAAAAGTAGCCACCTGGGACCTCTCCATCCAGAAAGGTGTACTGGTAAATGATTAAAAGTGGCCCAGTGAGCACCTCTACCAGAAGCCTCAGTACCCTTTGGTAGATCCCATCCATCCCATCGACTTTTGTGATCATTTCCCCTTGGAATACGGGGGCTTCATTCTGGTCCCTTCTCCTGTCTTCCATCTCAGGGGGCTGAGAAGCTGCAGAACAGCAGGTCTTACTATTAAAGACTGAGGCAAGAAGGCACTGGATACCCTGAGCCTTTTGTCATCCTCTGTCATCATATTTTCCCCTCACATCTGAAAGGTGGAGGCCCTCCTTATCCTCCTTTTGTTGCCAATGTATTTATAGAAAATTTTTTTTTATTTTTTTACAGCAGTAGACAAATTCTGGTTGGGCGTTAGCCCTTCTAATTTTTTATCTGCATAATCCCATAGCATCCTTGTAGCTCTCACAAGTTGCTCTCCCTTTCTTCCAAAGGTGATAAACTTGCCTTTTTTTCTGAATTCCAGCCAAGGCTCTCTGTTCAGCCAGGCCAGACTTCTTCCTTCATCTTTTGGCACACGAGCATAGCCTTCTCCTGTGTTTTTAGGATTTCCTTCTTGAAAGGGAGACATGTAGATACATAGAGGGATGGCAGTTATCCACTATTAAATTAAATTAAAAATTAAATTTTTTAAATTATTATTTAAAAGTTAAAGTTACTGATTTTAGTACACCACGGCATATTGATAAAAAAGCAAATTATTTAGACTCTACATTATAAAAGTGGCATTTAATGTAAAAACAGTTGTAAAAATAATTCAGTGCAAAAATGAAATTCAAGAGAAAGTCTCCAACATTTCTTAGAAGTCATTCTGTTTTAATTGAGGTTGTAAAAGTATTTGACACAGTTTTCAAGAGCACTCAACTGAACTTGAGTAACAAGCAATTTGAATACTCTGAATTCTAGTGTGCTTGCCAAAAAACATAGTCCTGTAAAAATTATGTAATTTGGAAAAAATCCTCTAGCTGAGGCCAACTTAGAGCATCAGCCTGTTAGAAGTGTGTTACTTCAAAAGATATTTGAACTTTGTTTAATATAGATGTTTCTGAGCTACATAACACATTGCAGATAAATTTCATCTGGGTAAAGACATTAAAAAAATACTCCTATTTTAAATATCTTAGAAGAGACACGATATTCAAGGTAATCTTACCAGCATTTCTCTTTTCTCCCTCCCCCTTACATTTTCTTTGCTATTTTCTATCATCTCGTAAGTAGTTTGTTAACTAACGATTCAAGATTTTTAGGATGGACAATGAAGATTGATATCAAAATGATTGATCTCTCTCACGTTGGTGTTACATGACTACAAAAGTCAAGAGTTAATGACTGGATCATCTGTTCAAAATTTCCAGCTTGAAGCTCTTTTCCACCATTTTACTGGCAGCACATACGCTCCTGTTATAAATTGTAAATGTTATCATGCAAGAGAGTTATACCTCCAATTTAGCACTGAGTTTCACTAAGTGCAAAAGTTTCATGTTTTATAACATTGTGTCGAAGTCAGGGCTGATCAATTCATGTGAATAATTCCAGTGGTCGTATTTATAAAGTGTAAAGACTTCTGCTCAGTCAAATTATGTTTTCAAGGCTTCTTAGCCTTTTTATCCATTTTCACCTAATATGACAGATTTATTACCAATCCTAATGCTAGCATTTAGTACTAATTCCAGATAAGCCTATGCTGAAAGTCAATGCCAAAATCTCACAACTGCGTGCAAATTTATTATTCTAATTGGTGGTAGGTAATTAATTGGCAACAAACAACTTACTGAATGAATTTCTCCCTGTCTTTGAACATAAATAATCTCTAATTTTTTTCTAATTCATCTTTTCAGAATTATTCATGGGTGCGCAATATAGCCAGGGCCAATTTCCACATCAATACAGTGGCCAGCAGAACTCAACTCTCAGTGGAAGGAGAGAATGAAGAGCCATAGAGACAGTGCTCTTTTATCTTCCATTGCTTTACATGATATTAATCACATAAAAAAGCCCTGTAGATACATGATATTGTATTTGCACTGATTTTGGCAAAATTTTGTACAGCTAGCTGGGGAGATAGCTTAAAACACACAGAACAGCTTTAAGGTAGATAAGAATCAGATTCCTGTTTTTTAAGTGAGTGCACTTGCTGTGTAGATCATTCCTAAGGTAACAGAATCCTACGAATATTTAGGTTTTGTACTTGATGTGGCAAGATAAAAGCACAAAATAAAAGCCAGATGGTTTACAGGGTATTCTTTTCTTTCCTCTTAATTTTACCTACTTCTTTTCCAACAAAACACTAACAATCCAACCTCACTGTGACAAAAGGTGACTTTAGTATGAATTATTTAAACCTTTAGAACACATGGATAAAAGCTAATTTCTACGTTCTAAAAAAGTTATCAGGCTATATTGAAATGATTATTTTAATTTGCCTCAATGATTAGTCAATTGTTACAGCTACCAATGTCTAACAACTTCCCCAAATTAAGTCAGTAATGGATAATGCAGAATTACTCAAAGATCACCATTGTAAAAAAGCCTATAAGGAAAGTAAAAACACAGTAATCACTTGTAATAAATAAGGTATGATGTGTGAATTTACAGTTGCTTCATCAGACCTCTTTAAAAGACCATATAAATAATTTAATGTTAAATGCTGCACCAGTGTTCTCCTCAGATGGTTACATTTTTCTGAGAAATCCTCGCTGTAAGTTGTCCCTCTAAGAATGCCAGAAAATCTTATACCAGCCCAGAACTGCAGGCACACTGCAGAACTTAAGGAAGTCACTCTGTAAAAACCCAGACTAACTTAGCCTGATGATTAGTTTACGTAAAATGTAGGACAAATGTATCACACACTAATTTTCTGTACATGGGAACAGTTGAAGAAGGTCCAGTCCTATGCAAACTCCAGCAGCTGAAGGGATACTGAGGCACTGTTCAAGCTGGTTTTAGGAGTTTTACTTCCTGCCTAGCACGTTAAATTGCTAAGACAATACGTTGACAACCACATAAGCCACTGAGTTCACAAAAGTTAAGCACCACAGTAAAAGAATATAATTTCCCAAGAAAAAGGAGGAAAATGCAAAAAAACCCCACTATCAGCAAGTTAATGACATTATAAGGCTGTTAATTGGCCTATTTTCAGGCAAAGCTGAACAAAGAACTTGCTAATATTGTCACTATGACTACAACCAAAATGTGTCTGTTGAATTTATATTTGTATAGCACCATTAATTTATACCAACAATTAATATTATTGCATTCACAAAAATTATTTTTATAAGATAGTAAACCAAGGAAAGTTTCCAAAACCTATGTTTTTTTAACCCTGTGATATTGGTATATTCAGATTTAACTGTCATGGACTCAAATCAGACTTAATGAGCTTTGATCCAACTTAAGGAATCCACCAGACTTAGAAACAGACAATTTTAGCCACTCTAAAATTTGGACATGAGGGATGGTGTAAAAAAATAATCTGCTGACCCAGCTTTGTGAAGGATATTGTCTCTTTTGTTCAGCACGTTACCTGCTGATTTGTAACAAATTCTTCTCCAGTGCACAGACATAGTGCTGAAGATGAAAGATCTCACGACTCAATCTCTTTGCAAATGACAGCCTGGGTCTTGCAAAAATGCACAACAGTTATAGTTTTCCTGAGAGACAAGATAGCAGAGCTGAGGGATCTTAGCTTTGTGCACAACAGCAGAATCCATGACTTTGGATTTCATTTAGAAATATGCCTCATGGAACATTGCATGACAAATCTACTCAGAACTTCCTCACAGATTATTCCAGGATAAAAATCTGACATGGTGAGTGAAGTGAGTTGATAATCTTGAAGGAATGTTGCCATCAGCATACATTTAAATCACAGGTGCCTGAAAATACACACCATTCTCACTCCCATAAATAACAGGGCATGTTTCCCGCGTTGTGAAAGAGAAAAGTGAACAATGCAAAGAGAAAAGAGCAGAATGTGCTTCAGAGAGCTCATCCTAGCTCATGGCTTCCAGGTGCTCAGGCTACACTTGTAACTGAAGGGGACAATATTCCTCATGGCCTTATAACAATATGCTGCAAGAGAGAGACACCTGGCAGGGAGGGAAAGCTAGAAATGAAAATGAAAAGGAGAAAAACAACACTGGACATAATTTGGGGCCACAGGCAGTGAAAGTGCTCAGACACAATCACAAGCAATGACTAATTTGGAGACTAACATGAGAGTCCATGAAAACAGCACTAGTGCCTCACTGAACATTGTTTTTTTCTTCCTCCAAATCTGCCTTAATTTGTAGTTTAATAACAAACACTACAGCTCCCTGTGCCTTATTCAAAGGAGTTATGACATGCATTATGAGCAGCAGCATTAGCCTTTCACCTTTCACTATTTACTCATTTAAGGTCCTAACCCTACTGATTAAGTAAAGCCTGGATTACTTAATGAAGGGAGCAACAAGCATTTTACAGGGAGCTATGAGATCAGTATCACTCAGGAGACTAGAGAAATTTGGAGACCCTTGCTCACATCTATTACACAGCAGCTCCAGCTAAAACTGTCAAAAAATAAGGTGAGAAAAGGCCAGCCTGATGTTGGCTTTTCTAAGATTCCCATCAGAATGTTAACCCTTCAACAGACAAATTTAAAAGACTAAAAGTAGCAACACAGTGGCACAAATACTGGAATGAGGTAGCAAAAATATTTTAGGTGGTCTCATTCAAGTAAGAAAGCAGTTTCTAATCAAATTCAATATCTGTGCAGATATTTATGCATTTCTCTGGAAGTCAGAAGATGGAAAAGGAAATCTTGTGCCATCAAACCTACACGTCTGATACTAGAAGCAACCAGATCAGATAATTTGCCATAAATGGCTTAAAAATCATTCTAAAAATAATTTGGAGGGTTCAAGTATCTTCTATTAAAATGGTTGTTCTAGAGTCACAGAGGAATTTTTGCTGGAAATTTCTTATTTTTAATCTGAATTTCTTAAAAGCCAGTTCATTCACATTCATTTTCATCTTTCCTTTTAAATAAGATTTTTGAATGCATTTCTAGAAAAGAAACACATTCTCAACTTCTAATTTGCAAGACATGACAAGCAAAATTATTCAGACTCCTTTTATGAAACTATGTCCTTTCCAGACCCTTGCTTTGAATAGATTTGTAGTTCCTGTAACATTTTTTTTGCTGAAAGACTTGATATCATGCTTGATAGAAAACAATGTCTAATAGTAATTTTGAGTGATATTAGTACAACCTTATCTCCACCTGAAATTTCATTTCAGACAGCCTAGGACTGAGCTTCCTGCTTTCATCACCACATCTTACTGGCAAAGGCAGTCACAGACATCTCAATCAACCAGCATACCTGGGTCCTCCCCCTATTTTTTTTTTCCATAGAATAAACTACAGGTTGTTGCAGACTTTCTAGTTCCCAGCCCCAAAATGCATAACATTGAGATTTCAATTACTCCCCCTTTTTCTTCAATACATAAAGTCCACTTCTAATTCTCTATTTTCAAAAGTACACTTTGCCATTACTCCCTTGTTTCACGTCACTAGTATTACGTATTTAATAGTAAATATCATGTATATAATCGCTGAATTTCCTTTGTTCAGAGGGAAAGTTATGAAATAATTTTGTTGTAGAGAATGATATATTATTCATTACTATGCATCTTGGGCAGGTTCATGTATTGGCATCTCATTTCTGGTTTTATCCCAAAGCTTTAACTACTCCTTACTAGAAGGTCTTCCTTTTCCTTTTCAATTAAATCTTATTCCATTTTTCTCACTTCTTAGACACAAACATTTTATTTTTCTATTTTACACTTGGAGTCACTACAAAATTTTTTTTTGTAAGCTCAGCAGCCTAAATAGAGTAATTTTCCTGCATTTTGTATATTGAGTTTTGCTTCTCTCTCAGACTCATGTCCTTCTCTTTCCATTCACTTTACAGAGTCAAAACTAGGTGGTTGGTGTTCCTGGCTGCATTTTCCTTTGTGCAGGTATTGAACCTAAGAAAGCCAGGCTAACTGAAAGCTTAAATGCAAACAAAGCAGGTTCAATAATTACAACAAACATGAAAAGCCAAACTCACACTGCATCTGCATTTCAAGCCATCTCTAAAAATAAAGACTCAGGCTATATTATCACTTTTTCCGTCATGATTTTCTTGTGATGGCATTGTGCTTTATCATAAAATATTTGAGACAAAAATGCTTTCACAGGATATTCCAGTATCTTTCAATGGAAAATGGGAATTCTGAGTCACCTTGCTATAAAGCATATGTCTACAAAACAGCTGAAATGTAATATGGGATTTCCTTCTGGGTGATAATCATGGATACTTGAGGATAATAACATAAGCAATAAATGTGAACCACCAACTTAAATGGGATGAAGAAATGCAGTTCCAACACTCCTTAAAATTTAAATTCAATTCCCCCTTCTGTTTTCAGTGGACTTTGGATGAGGTTGTGTGGCACTCATAATTCTTTTGACAATGCTTACAGTAAATTCTCCAAGGGAAAGAATCAAGGGTAAAGAATTTTAACACAGTCCCACACTGGAATTGAGAAGAGACAAACAATTGACTGAAAATAAAATTAACAGAGAATGTTCTTGGGAAGCTGATGGCTTACCATCTCAAAGTAAAAAAGATCAGCTCCAGAATCAGTGGTTTCCCAGGGTTGCAGGATTCAGTACCTCTGGGACTCCATGACCCTGGCAGCCAATGGTTCCAGGACTGTCTGGAGGCAACAAGAGGAGGTTGGTGTCAGAGCAAGGTGCTGCAACACAGCTGCACCCACTGTGCAGAGGCACCTGCTGCTGTGTGACCTCCTACCAGCCCCTTGGGCTTAGCCGAGGACTCTCCAACACACCCAAGACTTCAGCACTAGAGGGAGAGCCTGACAAACTCTCTCTTCTGAGATTTAAAACTCATGTGAGCAGTGATAGCGTGTGCTTTCCATAGCAGCAGTTCCTTCACAGCACTTCAGGGTTCCTTGCTCCCAGCAGAGGGTCCAGCTGTGTCCAGCCTGCCCTGAGCCACCCTGGGGCCTGGCACAGCAGCTGGACAGTCTCCCTCAGGAACCTGCAGCCAGCTTGTCAAGGCCCTCCTCACCTTCCTCCTGCTTCGTTTCCTCTTTCATCTAAAATTCTGGACTTCTATTTCCTCAAACATGGCCATTTCTGTTTTTTCCCCTCTGTGTGTCACACCTTCCACACCTTCCCCCTCATCACTTGCTGACGGAGCCCCTTTGGGCAGCTGAGTTTGGAACTTGCAGCAACAGTCACGCACTGAGGAGCACCTCTGGCCTCCAGCTTTTTCTCAGGGCTAGAAAGGATGTGAAAGCTTTTGTTCCAGTGTGAAGCTTCTTTTCCTTCTTGAGAATCTGAATCTTGGGTCATTGCACCTTTCTTTGTCTTTCAAGGAAGGATCAGCCCTGGCTATGGGAATCTTCCTGGTGCTCCTTTTGCTGATGGCAGCTGTTGACTTCAACCAGCTGCTTTTCTCCTCTGAAGAGAAGGGAATTGTTCATGAGAAGGAAAGAAGGGAAGAAATCCTTCAGAGGCTGAAGGAGCAGAAGGTGAGCCTTCAGCTGCTACACTTGCACTTGAAGAAGGAAATTGCACACCTGGAACAGGAGGCTCTGACAAGACCTACATTGACACTGGAGAGAAAGATCCAACAGTGCATGTGCAAAGTCCTTTTCTTGGTTGCCATCCTGCTATTCAAGCTCTGGGAATAGCATTTTCAGGAAGTCACTTGTTAACACAGTGGGGAAGAGATTGACACAGTATTTTTGTGGAAAATGTGGAAAGGAGTGGCCTTGCCTGACAACAGCCTTTGTGCCAACTAGGGGCATTCATGTCTATGTGGACTGAACGCAAATCTTCACTTAGTTTCAAGGAGATAGGTTCCATTACCTTTGAAATTACTTTGGCCCACTAACAGAAATGTAGTGCTTTAATGTATTAAAAATTTCCTCCATTTTGTATTGCTATAAATAGAGTTCTATTAATGAAATGAAACATTAATGCAAAGGACTAAACTTATCAGAATTGTTTGCTTGCAACCAAATAACTTCATTTCATTTGTGACCGGCATTTTTCCTTGCACTGTGCATTACTGTTACAGGCCAAACTACAAACACCATAGAAAGAGAGACCATGTGTGCAAAACAACACTATGGATGTGCAACACAACTTTATCATGCTAAGTGATGGGAACTTAGAGGAAGATGGTTTAGAAAGAGGCTATAGATATTTTGACTGGAAAATAGGGAAAAAGCAGTTTAGCACAGTTTTGTCCAGCAATAATACAGAGTTCTCTGTTTAGAATGAAGTCTTACACTGGCATCCAATGCTGGCAAGAAAGAGAAGAGTAAATAATAAAAGTAATAAATATGTTTATAGATGATGACTTAATGACGACAAACCATTCCTAAACTGAACATTAAATCTCAAAAACATACAATTTTAGGAAGGAATTGTAGAAAATACTTTCTTCACTGGTATCAATAGATTTTCCTACAGTTTGTAGTTAAGAAAGGGTTTCACTCCTTGAACATATTTAATGGACATTTGAATGCATAGTGAATGCTTTGGACTTCCAGGGTTTGGAGGGTGCACTGTGGCATGCAAGAAAACACTGTCCAGGCACAGTGGAGGCTGTACATCTGCTTAAGCTCAGGAGAACTTGATAGGATTATTTCCAGCTTTGATTTCTTTCCATTCCATAAGCAATGCCTTTCACAGAATTCATTTTTCAAGAACCAGTACAACACACGTGATGTGGAATGTGCATAATCGATGAGTACTGTACCAAGATGGCCAGAAAGGTGCAACAACCACCACCCAACAGACTGAGGCACCCAGGGAAATCCCTTTTCTCTGTGAGTCAGGACTGAACATGCAGATTCAGTAACACAATATGCCCTTCCCACAATGTTTGCTGAGTAACTCTTGCTTAAGGTTGTAAGCTTTGTGCGTTATTTTATACCAGAAAGAGAAATGCTTTATTATTCTCTTTTTGCCCTACTTATCTATACAGACGCGGTAAGAGGCTGTACACAGCCAGACTTTTATTTGCTGAATTTCTTAAAAATTGTGTGGCTTTCCAGCCACAATAATGTTACTCAGAGCAGAAGACCAATCTAGTGGATATAGTCAAGCAGAAATTTCAAAAGCTGAGCTCCACTCTTTGTTTTCCTGCTAAGATTCTGAGAAGTTATATTGCCTCCTGCCATCCTTCTCTCCTGTTAACTCTCTTCTCTGCTTAGTCTAAGGGACACTTCCTTGCCTTTGCACTAAGCTTTGCACACAGTGTTCTCATCTTGATCAGATGTTACTGCAACACAACAGTGAAGAAAGGCAAAAAAATAGTTTTTCCAAGCAATCCCGAGAAGAGTTCTGAGGTCAAGCAGGAAAAGCAAAAAGGAAATGAATGGTTATTTTTACTACCATCGAGTTGCTTTTGAATGATGGGCAACAGCTGAAGTGTGAAGAATGCCTGAACTAGAGCACTCTCATTAAAATACAGAATTCAAAGCTATTGGATTCCAAGACCTGAAGTAGACAAGAGTTCAGGAGGGTCCTTTGCAAGACTGAATGAGGTGAAGAAACAAACACAGCCTGGTTTCCTGGCAAAAGTAAAGATGAGTGGGTTAGGAATCCCACAGATTGCTCATTCCTGGGAAATAATTCATTAGCAGGGACTTTTCACCTCACTGCTGTTCACAGCAACTCATAATATCAGGTGAAAAAGAGCAGCAAGGGAGGGAGCAAATCTGGCTGACAAGAGCCCCATTGCACAGGTGTCAATCTGCACCTCCAACAAGGCAGCAGGTGAAAAGAATTACAAACCCCTGAGGATAGAACCGAGTGGCTTTTACACAGAGAGAATATTACAAACGATGACAAAAAGAATAAGAATTCCTTCTCTTTCCCCCTTCTTAGTGAGTAGAATGAAACAGAATATCTATTTATTCCTCTTCATTTAGCAAGAGCAGGGTTTGGATCTCTGTTAGTGAATCTCTGGCACAAATGAGCTATCTGTAATTCATAAGGGCATACAGGCTCCACATTCTGTAATCCATTAGAAACAGAACAATGTTTTAAAAAAAAAATTCATTCTGATATTATTTATTTAGCAATAATAAATGCTTAGTGGCCATCAAAGAACCTGGAAAACAGCTAACAGAGCATAAAAGTGTAGTGAACACCACTGTTTTGCAATAATACATCCCAGGTCCAATGAATTGACCTCTGGCACCAAATATGAATAAATGGATGTTTTATGGGAGTATAGTATTTTGCATTAAAAAAGCAATTAAAGGATGAGTGAGTGGAACTAGGTTTTTGTCCTCTTATAATGGTATCTCACAGCACATCAAACAAATTGGATTTAAAAATATATCAGAAATGGAAGCAAGGAAATATTGCATCATATTAAGTCTGTTATTGTCATCAGCTTTAGTTAAAGCAATTTATTTCATACAAATTACTGTGAGATAACAGAATTTCCTCACAAATGGAAAATATAGGTGAGAAGCACATACAAAATAAAGTTACTTATTGACTGAATATTCTCTTTTAGCTCTTGCCATCTGTATTATGAGAGTAAGGTCTTCCTAGGAAAAAAAAAGCTCTGTATTTGTCTGATTAAAAATCCTCTTCTGTTGCCATCATGTAAACAGAAAATAAGATAACTGACTTCACTATCCAGGAGAAGTAAATAAAGTAGATCCAGTTTTCTATCCAATTTCTATGCCCTTCTGTTATCCAGAATGCAAGGATAAATCAATTTAGATTTATTAAATGATTTTCATCACTTCATAAAATTTTCAAAGCACCTGCTCAACAGATTTTCAAGCTTCAATTCTCAAGCAAGATGTACTTTTCTGTAGTTACCACTAACAAAAAAGTTCAGGCAACAATCTCAGCACTAACTTGGCATGCTGATTGCAAGCAAAAAGATGTATAATTTAGATTCCAATTCTCACCTGACACCTGTTCCTGGAAGGACTCAAACAATGTCCTGAAACCCAATTACTAAATTTAAAACATTTTACAGGCTTAAAACTGTGTATTTTGGGTTGTCTCTAACTTAGGGAAATGTTGTTTCTCTCTAGTATTCCTCACCCCCAAAATTTTTATTTCACTAAAATCATTCTTAGACTGGACATTATCCAACTAACAGAAAATCATTTGAATCTTCCTTCTGAGTTCAGAAGACAAGATCCAATTCTGCAGTTCCTATGTGGGGAAAGATTCGTCATTCCTCTTCAATATACTGCAGAAATTAATAATTGGAATAGACACACTCTTCAAAAGGCACTGATAGGTACCTCTGTTCCTCAAATCAAACAAAATAATGTCTCTGATTTTCTGCCTCTCACTACTGCTGTGTACTGAAGGCAAAGACCACCCATTCCCAATGGAGAACGGAAAAGAAATACCAATGAACTTATTTAAGGCTGATCAAAAAACATACATTGAAAGCTATAAAGAAAGCATGAGCAAAACAAGAGCAGTTCACCACAATTTCACACTTTAAAGTTACATTCAATTCTCTATGTAGGACACGGGTCGAGGGGAACAGGGGAACCAATGCTACATGCTGCAAACTTACTCCAACTGGATCAGTAAAAATATCATTAAATATCTTCTGTCTGCATTTTGTCAGATGTGTACTAAAAACCAAAGTTGTGTGCTTATATTTTCCCTTCCCATCTTTTTTTACACCATTTCAACCCCACAAACAAGAATTTGACCTGAACTTGGAAGTTTTCATGGCTTGAGATATCCCACACTGCACTATTCGGGTCAAAGTCCCATAGTCAGGTTTTGAAGTGCAATATTGATGAAAGTGTCATTGGTTCCATGAGACTGGAGAGGGAGGAGACTGTCCTCTTTTTCTATTCACAAAATATCACCTTGGTATCACAGCACCCCTGATCTATTAAATATCAGGTTGGATTTTGCACCAAGTGTAACCTTACTGGAGCTAGATTTTCCTATACTTCACAGCTGCCTGGAATGATAGCTGGTGATGGCAGGAGTGAAACCATGACAGGGTACATGCAAATGAATCCATTATGTTATTTGTGTCCATACATGCGCACTTGGAATCGGATGTCATGATACTTCACAGAAAAAAAGTAGCTACCAGATGCATGAGACTACAAATCACATACCAAATACATCAGTTCTATAAGTGGCTGGCTGTTTTCTGTGCAATTCTATTACTTCTCTCTTTCTCTATCTCATTCTCCCTCCCTTTTTTTTTTTTGATCAGATCAGTTCTTTATGTATTGGACTTAACTTGAACCAAATTAAGAGTCCACATATATACATGCATGGCTACCTGAGGGTGAATATCTGGCCACATATCTCCTCATTTCGATCATTAGGTTGTGTTTTAAACAAATTTTAACTTTGTTTTTCATTTGCTAGGTATTTGCTGTTCCAACATTTGTTTCATGCAATAAATTATGGTGGAACAATTTGCCTATCAATATATATATATATTTATCCAGAAAAATATTAGGGAATTTACATTGAACTTGGGCTCAAGTCTCTACTTCGAGGGATGTTCTTACAGATAGGAGCTCTCAGTTGAAGATCTTCCTCTGCTGGTTTCATATTATTAAGTGGAACAAGTAAGAAACATCTTTATACAGAGGTAAAACAAATACACTTAAAATCACAATTATTTGAACACAAAAACCATTTCACAGCCAACTGTTCTCAGAACTCTGGTTAATTTGTTCTGCAGCTTCAGTATTGGGAAAAACAAATGCAATATCTTGATAACCAATCCTAGAAACTTTATTTCCCTTTTATTTCATTTGCAGATCTAAGCTGTTGAGAAATAATCTCCTTGTACAGGCATACAAAATTCCCTCGGCTTTCTAACTTTGAATTTCCTGAAAACTGAGAAAGAGTTTCCCAAAGGAATGCTCTAGGTCATGGTGAATAATCTCTGTGTCACTACTGTTGGTTAGGATATCCTTTCATAACGTTTTTACACATGGAACAGCGAACTACTCGGTCACCCCATGCACAAGTGCTTAGCAGTGACAGCATCCTGAGCCTTCAGCTTCCAAACAACCAGAGAAAAAAGCTTGGAGAATAGTGTTAAGGCAAATATCAGCAGCATTTTGCTGCCTATTAGCAAAAAATTTTACAATTTCTGACATAAAAGAACCCCCGAAATCCTATCATATCTTCTCTTATACAACTGTAGTAAATAAGCTCATCTGTACCACATTTATCTGATTGAAGTAGAAAACTGTTCTAATGAGCTGCAGGGATGAACACACAGCTGTTAATGGACTGTTTTCACCACTGATGCTCTTTGAGATATAAAACTAAACTCTAAAACTATAAAACTAATCTAGTTATAGATTACTTAAGGACCTAAATTGAGAAGTAACACTGTTTTACTCTGGGAGCAAGAGTGATTGGAAGCTCTTTATAGGTTCAAATAAAACTAAGGTTAATATACCTGCAGGAAGCAGGTACAGTTCCTGTATCACATTTGTGAAATATTATGTATGTTCCAGCATATCCATTTCCTCTTTCCTGATTCATTTAGTGCTGAGGTGATCATATTTGCCAAAGGCATTTCTTCTGAGTATGAAACAGGTAGAGACACATGAAAAGTGCAAAAGGTGGCTTTGTCTGGCCTTCATACAGGGCCTCCATGTAAGCATCATTTTAAAACACAAGCACAGGTCAAAGAGCAAGCAAACATTGAGGAGGATCCAAAAGAAATGCTGAAAAAGGGGAGAAAAATTGATACAACACTCAAAGCTGTGTGACCTAATTGTGGACTTCCAATACCCAAAGGCAACCCACAAGAAAGATGGAAAGACACTTACACTTACATTTACGAGAGCGNCAAAGGCAACCCACAAGAAAGATGCAAAGGCACTATTTACAAGAGCATGACAGGAATGGCTTCAAACTGAGAGTTTTAGATGAGATATTAGGAAAAAAATTCTTGACTGTTTGGATGGTGAGACACTGGCAGAGGCTGCCCAGAGAAGGTGTGGATGCTCCATCCCTGGAGCATCCACAAAGCCAGGCTGGATGAAGCTTTGAGCAATCTGGCCTAGTGGAACTTGTCCCTTTCCAGGAGGTTAGAACTAGATCATCTTTAATATCCCTTCCAATTCAAGACATTCTATGATTCCAGCAGGGGCACAACCTCTCCCACAGCACTGGTTTTCTCTGCAACCTGTCTTTGTAAGCAATTCGAAGAAAATCTCAGCTCAAGTGTTGTTGTTAAAAACATTGTGTTTACAAAATGGAAAGAGTAATAGTGCTAAAATATTTCAAGAGGCACATTGGGAGAGGAAGAAACTTATATGTAAAGAATAAGTTATAATTCTTGAAGAGGATGGATCATTGGGAAAATGCTTACAAAAGACAGAAGTAAACAGAACACAGAGAAAGGCCATAAGTTTCTGAAATTTATGGAGCCTATTTTACTTCTTCCAAATGTAGTTTTAGGCTTCTTTCTGGAAACAGAACTCTGCACAGGTTTACTAGAAGAATAAGCTGAAATCAAATTTTCTGTGCTTTTGCATTATAACCAATATAATAAATGTATATCAAATACATCCCTATTCTGTGTCAAATTAAAAAGGACAAATGCTGATATAAAATCTAATTGAAAGGACATCAGAACTGTCCAAAAACCTTCCCTGTTTCTTCCACAAACACATACATAACACACACTGAGGTTTAATTGGTGAGGAGTATCACTTTTTAGAAGATGGGAATTCATCAAGATTGTTGTGGAATCTGCTGAGGTATTTAAATTGATATCAAGCTGTTAAGTTGTAAAATCTTCAATTTAGGCATTTGCTGAGCACTTTGCCTTTGCAGCAGCAAGGACAGCAGTAGAACAATGCTGGGACCAATGTGCACTTTGAAATACCTCCTCTTTCACAGCAGGGCAGCTGTGCAGCAGTTCAGTGAGTTGGACCGTTTGCACAGTTTACCAAGAAAAAAAAAAATACATTTTCAAAGTTACTGAGATCAACCTCTCATCCAGCAGTTAAGCAGAGAATGTTCAGTACAATTCCAGCCCTTTGGAGCAGGACAAAATATCTTATTTACCCCGGCAGAAGCAGCTGATTGCTTTCCAGGTTGTTCCTGACACTTTAGCCAAGAGCAACAGGAGTTTGGACTGAGCCAGGATGGCTTCCTGATTCACTCTCATGACATAAACACAGCCCTTACACCTCCTCATTGGGACTGTGCCACAGGAATAAAGGTTTGAGAAAAGTTTGCTTCTAAATGAGGTGGAAAAAATTAGCTTTGTGCTCGAACCACTACTGAGAGAAGTTTCTGTCAAAACAATGTAAAAATAAAATTAAGATATATAGCTCTTTCCTAATTCTCCCTCCTGACTTCCCACTGAGTGCACTGGACTGTAGGTGTTAAACAATAGCAGCTGTTGAGGATTGTTACTTGAAATCTGGAGGCCTGAGGACTTCACTGATATTCTCAAGACTGAGAAACCAACTCAAACACCTGTGAATAAAGGGCTCTTCTGTGCTGCAGAATGGACACTTGCAATATTCACAAGATCACTTCCTTTAAGCCTTAAAGATAGGCCAGCATGGCAGATTTTATGCCTGAAATATTAACTTTAATATTTTAAGTGAATTAATTTTGAAACTTGGAATTTAAACTTTAAAAGTTTTAGAAATAAAGTAAAAAATGTCATTTTGCATCAATGGCACAAAGCATAGAAACCTCTGGCCCAGAATTCAAGTCAACCTGCAGACAAATTAAAGCTCCCTTACTCTGGGATCCTGGCAGATAAGGTTAACAATCTGAGTACCCATCATTAGCTGATCTCACTGCTTTCCAATCAGACTATTTGCCTGCCCTTAAACAGAATCCCTTCCCACTGCCACAGTTATCCCAGACTTAAGTTGTGTAACACAATACATCACAAAATGAAAATGCTGATTTGTGCTCAGCTGATACTAAACAAGATATTTTTTGTTCTACAGCACTTCCTCAAAGTTTGCCTTCACCTATCGTGTCATCCATTGAACAGCCCCAGCTCTCTGATACCATTGCCTAATTCTTCCTTTTTTCCTTCAATAATTTTCTCAGCTTTTCCCTGCCTTGCTCTTATTTAATCTTCGCCTGACATCAGTGCTGCTGACATTTAAGATATTGGAAAAATATTTCCATAACTTTAGTTGAAGAGAATATTATATTCTGGATATAATACATGTAGTACATGTTTTCTATGCTTCCACAATAGCCCTGGACTAAATTCAACAGTAAAGTAGCAACAATTAGCAAAATGCAAAATTCAAGTACCTGAAGAATAGTTTACATGTGCAGGATAATTAAAAGCCATTTCTTTAGAAACAAGTAAAATATTACAAATAGTCCTTTATGTATATTTCCCTAAATAAAACAATATGTATGTTTGTGTGTGTATATATATGTTCATTTTACCACATTCTCTGAAAT
Source organism: Thryothorus ludovicianus (assembly GCA_013397245.1). Classification (NCBI taxonomy): domain Eukaryota; kingdom Metazoa; phylum Chordata; class Aves; order Passeriformes; family Certhiidae; genus Thryothorus; species Thryothorus ludovicianus. Next base: position 928,047 of record VZTB01000039.1, on the reverse strand, counting down.
ACTGTGAGAAGCAAAACATAATAACTGGAATTGTTAACAGTCACACTTCAGCTTAATATTAAATTCCTGTTTGCACTCCAAATCCCCCAGGGTTAATATAAACTCATAAACTCAACCACTAACAGACATGAGCCAATTTAATGAGACCAGAAATGGGGTCACAGCAACCAGCACATTTTTTAAGATCATTATGTTGTTTGTCAAAAAGGGAAAATAATAAAGAAAAATATTTACAAAGTTGAAGAATTGTTCTTAAAGCTTTCTTAAATTTGCTCATTACAGGCTACTGAACAACTGATTACAAGATCCTCCCTACCATCCCCAGGCAAGAGTGAACCAGATTAAGAGAGACCAGGCAATTAAATAAGGAAGAAATTGCCAGGAAACATGAACTGAATAGAAAAATACTGTATTAAACACAATATGGTACTAGTATTTGTCCTAAACAGCTGAAAAGACAAGTTATAGTAAAACCATCAAAATGTCTTTAATGAAAGAACTAATTTTTAAAAAATTAATTGTGGAAAAACACCTCAGAAGTACCAAGGTACCAGTACTTATTCATCAGCCTCTGCTGCAGCCATGGTTGTAAAGAGTTTAATGAACCCACTCACCACTGCAAAAGTGATGATAAAATGTAATATATGGAAGGAACAAGCAGAGTTTTGTGAACAGAACCATATTCTTTGCATTTACTGGAAGCAGCTGCTAGGTAATATTCAACATTTCCCACCTGCCACAGTTCAGGAGGATTCTGCACATCCCCAGGAGGCATAACCAGGCACACGTGAGTTCATAACACAGTGCTGTACAAGAACCATTGAAATAGAAATATGTGGGGATAGACCAGTAAGGACCTCTTTATGTTTTCCAGCTGAGGTGGAACACAAAGACAAGGAAAGGTAAAGTGGTTTCCCTGAGGCAAGAAGATTAATCTGCATTACAAACAGGGAAGAATCAGGAGGAATGACATCTAGTGCTAAATCAAAGTTTCAACAAACCGTGCTGCCCTTTTGCAGACAGACAGCACCATCTTTTTCTCTGAATAAGTCAATAACTAATTCAATGAACTCGATTCCTTGAGTTTTAGGAACCCTTCATAAGTTTGATAGTTGTTTTCAAGTTTCATTAAGAGTTGTATTTCTGTTAAGGAGGACAACTTGATTCTTTTCCTTCTCTTAGCACAGTAAAAGGCAAGGTCCCTAGAATGCTTCAAAGCAGCTTGAATTTTGTACAGAAAAGATATATTGGATATACTAAGCAAAAAGACAGGATTTCACCCTTAATTTCTTTCCAGGGCTAAATAGAATAATTCCACCTACACTACCAATGTTGTAATAACAGCAATATGGCCCAATTGCTAAAAGGAGAAAAAATTATGGAACTTTTGGTTCCATGGCATGCCATTTGATTTCAGCATCATCTACCTAATATGATAATAATTTACACTTTTTAACTCCCTTAGGATTAACAATTTTCTCTTTTAGTACACAGGTGGTGCCTTAGGATTAACAATTTTCTCTTTTAGTACACAGGTGGTGTCATCCATATGATTCCCTGATGAAAAAAACCCCAAAACATTTCCAACATTATGCCAGCAAGAATACTAAATTCAGATTACCTGATGTATATACAGTTGCAAAGAAAGTCGAAATGTCTCAGTAAAACAAATAATTACTTCATATCGTAAAAGGAAAAGCAAAGACACACTCTGTACTATAATTTGCAAAGTACAGAAAGACTCAAAGTATAGAAGTCAAATATTAGACACAGCAGGCTCTGTGTTTTTCTCATAAAATGCATTGTTTACAGACAGTACTACTTAACCTTGCCATCCTGAAGGCTCTAACTTGCAAGGTGTTCCCTGCATAACCAAATTACCAGAGCAGGACAGGACCAGACCACCATGGTAACTTGATATGTTTTTGGGTTTTTTTTCTGGAAGAGGCTCCTTTTGCGTGTCCCTGCCCCACAGCAAATACACTGGGTTCAGAAAGTGCACATTTGGAGTTCAGACTCAGGATTATTTAACGCCAAGAAGCTCACACAGACAATGCAAAAGACGCTGAAATATTATGACATAAAAGCATAACATGACTGCACAGCAACTGAACCAAAAAAGGTGTTACGATAGGGTTTTAGGGGTTTTTTTCAAAGGATGTATGGCAAGTAAGAAAGATAGTTGTGTGTTTCACTTAACATTGGACCAAAATTAAACAGATTCAGATTTTAATTTTTGCCCAACCCTCTTTTCTATTTTTCCTTTTGATGTTTGGTTTTTTTTTATGAGAGAGAATTTATGGGATAGCATCTGTGAATTGAAGAGGAATACTGTTAGTGTTAAGGGAAGTATAAACCATTATTATAATAGAAAATGGTAAAAATATTCTGAGTAAAAGTACTAAGGTGAGAGTACAAATGCAATTACTTTAGAATTTTTAAAACTCCATGAGCTTCTCATAGTACATTTAAGATATCTTAAACTTTTAAGAGTCCTGCTACCTGGTTAGAAGATCAAAGCAAAAAAGTATCAAATTGCAATAAAAATATTTGGTAGACTAAAGGAAATCAGAGCATCATTCACATTGTTAGATTAACAGACAGGAAAGAAGACTCCCATGTTCAAGGTAAAACCTTTAATTTAACACAGAAATAACCAACAAGTCTGTCTTCTGAAAACAGAGCATGCCAACAGGAGAGGTGGCACATGTTCAACATGCTGAGCATCTGTTCTGAAATGTGCTACAGAAAAAACAATTTATGATGAAGATGAGAATTCAAATAAACGAAGACCACAAACAACATCTGCATTTTCATAAATTTGTTTGTTTCACCCATATCAGTGAAAGCAGAGAAGCACAAACCAGAGAAGAACAAAGCCATAAACCAATGGCTAGAAGAGCAAGATACAAGGCTATAAAGTTGACAGGATTACTAACTTGCTATCACAATAAAAACTTCATGCAACACTTGTGACGATGCAATCAGAACCTGCCATCCATGCCTGGCAGATAAGATAACCTAACATTCAGGCACAGCTCTGTCACTGTGATTTCAAAGACATTAATTTGAGGGTTCATTAAAATTAATTTCTGAAAAGGACACCAAGGCCCAACACAAGGTGTGCACTGAGCAGACAGCAACTGCTTTTCCTCTACGACACAAAAAGAGAAGAGCCTCCTCTATAAAATCTCACATTTCAAAAATACACATTCTCAAAATAGCAGGCAGAGTTCCTTCCATGATAAAGGCTACACCTTGAGCTCTTTACAGTGCTTGTGTGCCACAAGCTATGAAACTTTACTGACCCTTACGAGGGTTTCAGAATAAATTCTTAATTGTCTTTAAGGATGAAAGATGATTGCTGATCTTTTAAAGGTATTTTCCAAGTAGCAGCAAGCCACAAATATGAAATGCCAAATTTAATGAAGGAAAGGTCTAGGGAGGCCAGTCAGACAAATTGTTTAAATTCATCAATTTGTTCACATTTTAAAGTCACCATAACTTCACAATTATTATAGCAGACAAACTCAAATCTCCTTCAGGTTAAAAGCCAAAATTCTCCTTTGACTTCTACAGTTCAACATACAATATTTTACAGCATAGCTCTGGGAAGTAGTATAACATATTTCTACAGCACATTAAACAACTAAATATAAAGATGTAATGATAAAACTATCGGAAGGAAAAGGTTAAGAAATATCTTACATTCTGGCAGACTTACAGACCCCAAAAATGCCCAAAGTACAAGTGAAATGCAATTATTTTTTCTGCTTGCTAGCAAAACTGCTGACCTACATTTTAACATCCTGAATAGAGGAACAGAGATATTTTACCCATGGATTCAAAGGGAAAAAAAAAAATCTGTTGAGTTCATATTCCCCATGAATGCCTCCAAATGATGGCAAATCAATAGTTGCTGCTTTACTAACATCACCCTTTAGACTTAGTCAGCTAGCATGCCTGAAAATCCTTCCCAGAAGAACCATACAGATTCACAAATCTGTTTTACAACCACCATCAAAACTCCATACAAACAACTCAGTTTTCAGTTTGGTTACAGGTAAGACATAAATCACTAAAGTCAAAAATACTTCATAGTAAGGTAAGCTCCATTTCTGAAGCCATAAAATTATTTGCTGAATTATTGTGGGGTAAACTGAGTGGAAGGAAAAGAATACAAGGTCATTAAATGAGGTATCATTAGTGCCTTGAGCTATAATTTTATTTCTTGTCACTAGAAGGTAATTTTATTGCATTATTGGCAAAGCACCCTCCTTTCTTCTGTCATAAGCTATTCCTACAGCCTGTTGCAAAAGGAAGTTTTTCAAAACACATTTCCAATTCCCCAGCAAGCATTCACTTTTCAAACAGTTTTTTAAAACTCAAAGCAGCGATTCATAGGGCTAAGTAAGAACACTGAACTTGGAACTCAGAAAATTTTCTTCTCTAACTCTTTATTACAAATAACTTGCTTTTTTTTTCTTCTGGAATTTCTTACAGTCTTTATTCGACAGCTTTCAAGGAGCCAAACAATAAAGTTGCTGATGTTACCCAGATAAAACTCACAGGGAACACAGGATTCTAATGAACAGGGCAAGACCTATGCACAGCAAGTAACTTGCAAAATACAAAAACCAGAAATAAAAATGCTCTCTTTCTGCTTTTCATGGAGTTCTTGTTAGACAGGAAGTTCCGTTTTTAGACACAGGTGGGAAAAGCCAGAAATACAGACCAAATCCTGTTATCAGAAGCAAACACTGTAGGAAACTGAAATAGAAAGAATGCAGCACTTACAGAAGACATCCCTGATCAGACAAAGCATTTAAAGTACTTTTATGATTTCATGATAAATTATAACTGGAGCATAGTCTTATAACTGAAGACTAAAAGAAGTGCTATTAAAAAAAAAAAAGCAAGGGAAATCTTGTGAGAACAAACATTCAGAGACGTGGCAACAAAGTACAAAAGCCATGCAGATTGGAAATAGAAAGGTAAGAAAAACTGAGAGGTTTAAAATATAATAGACCAGAAAGAGAACAACCTTTATTTGTTTTTATTCACAGAAAGCACATCCCTAGAAATCCCTTGCTTGGGGATTTATGTCTAAGAAAATAGGTAGGCAATGAAACAGCAAACATTTCAATGAACTGTCATAGAACCAAACAACTCATGGCCCAAAATTCAGGGCCAGAAAAACAATGGCATCAATACCTACAGATTCCAATCACCTATAGAATACAAGGGGAAAGACATCATTGGCAAGTTCAAGGCAAAAAAAAAAATATATAGATGCCATTTTAGTCAAAATTCACTTTCTATGACAGGATAACAAAATGTCACTGCCTTTGATTCAGGGCACTAAATTGTATATTGAATACTGAGAAATTTCAGACTCTCTGCAGACACCAATGGATGGATCCATTCTTTTCCTGATAGCCCCAAATGAACACAATATTAAACACTTTTAAAGCTTCTGCATACGTCTTACACCTCAAAATGCCCCATTTCAGCTGCATAGAGGCCACATGAAGCTCTAAAAGTAGAAGCAAAATGGGATGTGAATAGTTCCTGAAATAATTCAGTTCCTGATCAGGTAGAAATCCTCTTCCTTTACAAATTTTTTTTTTTCCTTTCTTTTTCCTTTTTTTTTTCTTTAAAATAATGTTCTGGGTCTATAGACCTCTCTGTTTTTCATCTTGTATGTCCATACGTTCCATAAAGTTTTATGAATTTGTTATCCTGATTTGCCAGAGAAACAAGAAGAATCAATGCACTTCCTGCAGTATAAAGTCCTGAATTTCTCTAGCTTCTGTCTCAAGTCACAGCTTTCAACAAACATTATCTAAATTCCAATTAATACCAAATAGAAACAATTTTTTTTTTCCTTCCATTTCTGTAAAGGTTTCTACATCATTTCAAGTAGTACTTCTATCCCCACTGGAAAAGCAACAATGTACTGAACAGAGTTGTGAAAAAACACATGGTGCCCAGCCCTTCATGGATGCTTCTGAAAACTTTGGAATTTTTTCCAGATAGCTTAGGTTGCTATCTGGAAACCTGTAAGTTATTTTTATCAACTCATGGAATCATGGGATGGTTTGGGTTGGAAGGGTCTTAAAAGATGATTTGGTTCAAACCCCCTGCCATGGGCAGGGACATCTTCCACTAGACCAGGTTGTTCAAAGCCCCATCACACTTTCTCTGATGCAGCCTAGGGTAAAATTTGTTTTATAAGGTGCTAGTGCACATTTTTGACTCATATTCAGGATTATGTTTTTCTCCAGATTGTTTTTATAATGTTATTTCAATTTTACTTGTTTGCTGTTTTGGGATTGGGAGGTTTTTGTGGGGAAGAGAGGAAGTTGGTGATGACAACCGTGGTTGGTTTTTTAACTTAATTTTGATAAAAGAGGATAATTTATTCTTTTTTAAAATTTCTAATCATAATTTTAGAAATCACAATTTCTCCAAATGCAGCCCTGAACTGAACACATAATCCATGAAGCCGAAACATCATCCTATTTCACTCTTGGTGATGAGTATTCTCTCTTCAGTTGAATGACTTCAGATTCAGCACTGTCTTAAGTGTAGTTTACCATCTAATAAGGAAAGTATAAAAATCCCCATGTCTAAACTGAAAAAAGCCTGTGTAACTACAATTGTAACTCACAGAAAGTAAGACCAATGAACATTCATTGCACAAGATGAGGGGCAGGGGCATAAGTGAAAGGTAGGTTTTATTCTAGATAGAAAAGCCAATGTAAAAAGCTCATTATCTCTTATAAAGATAAGGAATATCTTATCATTTTATGTTATAAAGATAAGGAAAGGGTACTGACATTTTCCCAAAGCTACACTAAAGAGAGCTATTTCAGAATGGGGTTATGTGCATCTCTAAGGAATACACACACACTTCACATGCTGTAGTGAACTGGCCCTCACTGATGAAAAGAGATATTTTTGTGGTCCTGTAAGGTGCTTTACATGGGAATAGAGCTTTTGGAGAGTAAGCAAATCAATCCTTTATACAAGTGATCTATTTCCAATTGTTTTCTCTCCTAAAAGACAAAATCATCACCTAAGTTCCTAACTCACTGAATTAGAAAATAAGGTTTCTGTAACAATAATTTGTTTTTCCTAGGGATGCTACATAGCTTTAAATACTATACCCAAAGCAGTCTAGATATCAATTAGAGACAGCAGCTCTGACCCTGGGATTGAAAACCATTAACACAATGACTCAATACTCTAGAGATTCCAATACAAGTTGTGATTTCCCATAAAATCTAAGGAAAGAGTGTAAACAACAATTTATGAAGCACAGAACCTTGGTTCAAGGCCCCATCTTTAAATTCCTTGCACAGCCAAAACAATTGTTGACTCTAATGGCCACTGTGGAAACACTTGGAATCTGTTTGCTTATTTATGGTACACGTTTCCTATGGAGACAGATATTCTCAGGGACCTGCCTGGTTTTTATTTCTTAAAGATTATGACCCCAACATGAAGCAAGGCATGGCTGTGGTCCTACACAGGATTAACCTCAGCTGTATTTGTGCTACCTTTCCCCAATGACAGGACACAAGAAGTTAATTCAAATGCCTCTCACAAAGAGCAGGAAAATGGGATGATGATAAATCCTAGCCTTGGACACAAGAACAATAAAGAATTAATAATATTTGAATCTTGTTATTTTGAAAATTCCCTTCGCCATTTTAAACCCTCTATAGGAGCCATATCACTCCTTTCTCTAACCCAGGGAAATTACTTAATCTCATAAAAATTCCATTTCTTTGGAAAAGCTATTATGTTGAGTGGGTTTTGTTGGGTTTTTTTAATAATCAAAAAGAGCAATTTTTACAGCTCTTGAACTTTGTCTAGTCCATTCTGTGTTCTTTATTCTGAATTTGCACCATAAAAACCACCTTTTCTTGTTTTCAGTTCCAACCTTCTCTGAGCCTTTGCCTTCCTGATCACTGACAACTTCAGTCTGCTCATTTCTTACAGGGCCTTTATTTGAAATAACCCTCATATGAAGGAAAAAAAGATTCTTTCTCAAGAAAAAAAAAAGAAAAACAGGAGCTTTATATTTTATTGTGGGTGAGGGAGAGTACTTATCTATTTTTAAATTTCTCTATCAAGAATTGCCCTGCTGAGTCAAGCTCTCTGCCAAAACATAATGTTTGCTATATGGGACTTTTCCAAATCCCTCCGTGTGCTGAGGTACAGCTCAGAGTGTTTGTAGGGTGGTTCTTTTCACATAACCTGGCAGAGCTTGCTTCTCTCAACACTGCACACCTGACTCACAGGCACTTTCCTTTTCTAGAAGTCCCCAGCCTATCAAACTCAATGCTCTTCAGTTCTGTGCTGCTGTTACCTCTCAGAGCATTTTTCCTACTGCACATTTCCAGTTGCTAGCATGGAGAGACTCGAGCTGATTTCCATATTTATATATGGTAAACAAATCTTGCCACCATCAGCCCGGATCAGCTTTTGGCCACCCTCAGGACCCTCTCCCTTGGCTCTGCTGGTTCTCTACAAACAGAAGTCCTAACTAACCCATTGGTCCTGGCACACCTCTCTACAGTGTTTCTTCTAGAAGAGAACAGGTTTAGATGGTCTCACTGTGACTGTGAGTTTAAGGGCAATATCAAATTAGCTGCTGGAAGACTGAGGTAAGGAAAGGCAGAGAAATATCAAACTACCAATAAAGAAAAGCATCGTATTGTGATTGCATGTCAATTACAATTGTAAGTTAATTACAATAAATAATTGCAGTCTGACCTGAGGAAAGAAGACTAGGGGAAAGATTAAAATTGAAATCTTATTTATTTCTGATTTTATTTCTGCATCTAGCAGACCTCACCCTCCTTCCACCCCTAAACAAAACACACCCAGTTGTGATGCATAATGACTGTCAGTTATTGTGTTTTTTTTCTTTTCATTGAACCTCTATTAGGCTAGAAGCAAAACTACAGTACACAGAGCTACTACATGGCAACCAAAAGATAGATTTAAAAAAAAAATCTGTTGGTTAGCAGAGTCACCAATGTCTCCACTTCCAGCAGGGTACCACAGACCAGATCTATTATACCATAGCCTCCATATCTTTACCAGAACAAAGTCAACCATGCTAAACAAATTCATATTTGTAGCTAAACAAATTCATATTTGTAGCTTCCAGCAGTTTTCAGAGTGCAGAGGGTTCCTGTCATTTCCACCATGACTAAGAAGCAGACCAGTAAGTAGAGTCACATTGCTACTGCACACCTGGCCATCCATTTAAAATGATGGCTGCAGGAACAGTGCTATGATTTACCAGACTCCAGGTATACAAATTTCCAAATGCCTCAAGAAATATATCTCAAATTTCCACATTCATTCTACAAATTTTGTAGGAATTCTACCCGAGTTTAAAAATGAGCTTTTAAGAATCTTCAGAGCCTCAAAGGAAAGTGCAGCTGCTGCCTCAGGATCATTTAATCACTCAAATCTGGATGATAGAGTGCACCACTTACCGCTGAACTGGTAAGGAAAGGGAATCTAAGTGGTCCTCGCCCTTAAAAGCCATATTTATCCTGTTCTTATGTGCACTTCTCCATAGGCTGGAATCTAGAAAGAAAACAGTCATTTAGTAAACCTGGGGAAACTCAGGCACCTTCAGCCCAGGCTGCTATGGCATTTTCCTGCTCTTCTGTGGAGAGAGCTCATTAAAACAAATAAAAAGTCTCCTTTTCTACAGATACCCCACAACTCCAAGATAACCAAGATCATTAAGTACATTTTATGGCATAAATAACGTAGGGTTTGCATGTGCCTAAAGATCCTGGAGTACAGTACAGGTCAGAGCCATCTAGGTTGAACATTTCTGAGTTAGTACTGAGGTATTATTTAGCCTCATTTATTTTATATTAACCTGAATGCTAGAGAAAATCTATTGAGTATCATAATAATTCTTCATGTTATTGTGAGAAAGATTGCAAGTGAGGTCCCTTCCAGCCCTAATTATTCTGCAATATGATTTCAAGACTGTTAAGTACTACATTTACAGAAAGGTTCTTGATGTCTAAGTTACTGAAGTATTTGACCCTTTCATGTTAAACAATTTCATTTTTTATACATTTTAAGAGCTGTGCATATCTTTCCCCTCTATGATTTCCCCTTATACTTAGTGAGCAAGAGAAGGAGCCACACTTTATTGCACTAGAAAATAAAACAAGAACAGAGGAGGAAGACTCATCATTCTCACAAAAGGATTTCTGCCTCTTTCCCTCTTCTTTTAATTAGCCTCACCTTACATTACCTACTTACTTACCTACTATAGGTTAAAGTATATTCAGAGCAAAAATCATAGAGGATTTATTCTATAAAAAGGTGAAGTCATTTTCACTCACATACATGGCTAGAAGAAAATGAAGGCAAAATATCTGAAGGAAAAGATTCATCCATGACTCAGGGAGAAGGAGGAAATAGATTCACTTGGATGAGGAGACAGGAACAGTGGGAAAATTACACTTTCTTAGTGTGAAGAAAAAACTGGGATCAATGGATCTCACTCCTAGAGAAAGCACTTTACACAGGAAATTATTGTTGTTTGTGTCACCAACTGAGGCAGATGTTTTGATGTTGCTGCTTGTGAAATTCTGCTATTTGGTTATTGGCTGCATTGTGCAAGCTGAGTCAGCCAGCATTCAAGATATTTGCCACCTCAAATTGCTCTTAATTGACACAGAGTGGTCCTCACTCCCTTTCCTAGCAAACGGATCTCATTACTAATGCATGTCCTTGTTTTTTCCCCAAGATCTCACGAACACGTCCTGAGCACATAAAAGTATTACAACCAACGAAATGAATTCACATGATCTGTCCACTGTTAGCACCAGATTGCTCTGGTGATGGTTTCATTCTGTGTTCCTGTCTATTCTCGAGGTTTTCCTGGAAATAACAAACTTAATGTAATCCTTCTTTTGATGTATAAACTAAGAAGATTGAAATATAGGAGGAGGATCTATTAAAAAAGCCAAAACCAGCAACAAAAAACCCCCACATTAAAAATGGCTCAATTGTTACTGAAGCCTCTGATTCAAAAAGATTGCAGATATTTCATAGGTTTGGAATTAAAATTCATATGCTTAAGTATGAAAATATTAGTATGCATTCTTCTGCTCCTATGACACACTAAGATTTGAAAAACAAGCTTATTTTGGCAGGAGGGAGGAGGGGAATTTAAAGCATTTTGTCTATGATATACAGACTTCACTAACAAATGGAATAAATGAGCTATCCATTTCCACTAGTAGAATATTTTCTCTTTTTTAAAGACATTTAAAACTACCAAATGCAAATGCAATTGTATAGTCACATTTACTGGAAACAGCCAAATATCACAACAATCACTGTCTTCATTTAGAGGAGATACCCTTAAAGCTGAACACATCTACATAAAACTTTAACCTCCAAAATTAATTTCTCCTCCTAAATCTTGTCATTTGAAGGACCAAAAAAAAAAACACTATTTTAGTCTGTAGAATTATAGATTTCACGGGCACTAAGTATCTCTTTCTGTTCAGAATCAGACTCGGATTTACCTTCTTATGCTACCAAACTAAATCAAATCTAAAGCTTTAGCTTCCTCTGGCAAGCTAAATCTATTTCACCATTAGCTCAGCCTGCTACCAATTTCTACACATACAAATCAAGCACCTGCTTGTACTCCATTACTTGTGATCAGTGACATAATGTACACAGACATAAATTAGATTACTGCATGTCCTTGTTCCCCATAAATTAGAAACCTGACAAAAATGCAAGTTTTTATATGCTGTCTTCCCACAAAACATTCTTTTATATTATGTCTGAGAGCCCTTAAAAAAACATTATCGACTCCTACTTAGAGGTTACTTACACTCCAAGAACAATAACAAAATGCCACAACAATATCTTAACCAAACTGTCTGGCTCGAGACCATGATTAGATATTAGCTCAGATCTTTAATCTCAAATTAATGTTGGCAACATGAGGAAATTCTCTCCCCTGGCAAAGTGCTATTGTGATCCACAGTACCCCCAGCATCACAAGAGAAGTTGGAACATCAGTTACTTGTGGTACAGGCTTCTACTCCTGCTTGGAATGACTCTTCCATCTGCTGGACAATTACAGAGATGTTGTTCAGTTTCCAGTGCTCATTCCTCTTTCAAGGTAAGGCCAAGACAGCTGTACCTCCTAGTGAAGACTAGGAGAGAAATGATGAGTCTGTTTAGGTGATTCTGGTTTTTATTCAAGTCCACAACACAGTGATGAGCAGTCCTAATAGCAAAGTCCTCTACTCTAGCTGATTATGGAGATGTTACACATGCACTCATTTTTATTAAATACATATATAATAATAGATAAAATCAGAAGACTACTTCAGCAGACTCTAATATTTTTTTCGGCTGAAAGTATTTTTTCCATGACCAATGATTAGGCCTAGAGCTTGTTGGAGATGCTGTCCAGGTAAATCTGTACCAAAAAAAAAAAATTAAAAAAAAATAAAAACCAACCAAAAAATCCACTGCTTCTAGTTTGCAATATTGATAATTTTGGTAGAAGCCTGAATGACATACTGAAATAATAAAATTGTATTCTTGGACTATTATGAAGCCTTTTATAGGTCTTTACATCTGCACACAGTCTTGTATCACAATGTAAATGCTGACTTCAAATTTGTTTGACTCCTCTGATAGGTAGCAGCAGTTGCAAGTGCAATTACACGTATTCAAGGCAGCAGGCTCTGTGTCCTGCATTTTTCCCTTTGAGATTTCAACACTGATTAGGTTTTGAGATGTTATTTCCTCAAGAAATAGAGGTAGATAAGCAAACCACAAACTACATTTCAATCCCATCTAGTACAGTCAACCAAATGGCTTTTTCAGAGAACAGGAGCTCAGAAGAAAATAAAAAAATCACACCCGTGAAAGCATTGCTCTCAGAAACCAGCAAAAAGTCAGTCAAGAACATGACCTTCATGACCAAAAATCCCCAAAACCACACGAGCAGGAAGAGGGATCTTGCTCACAGACAGGCACCAGGACTTGCCAGCAACTGACAGAGAACTAAAAACATCTTAAAAAGCTGTGAAACAGACCATCTATAAATTAAAGCAGGAGAAATCTCATCCCAACACCAGGCCTGGCAGCACAGGGCAAACCTGTGCAGCACCTCATTAGCAGAGTGATGCAGCTGGCAGCTGTTATCCCATTATTCCACCACAAACCCCTCCTGCCTTACAGGAACGCCCTGCTGGGAGCCTCCTGCTGCTCCAGCCCATTTAGCAATGGAGAGCAGCTTCTACAGCACCACAGTGCTTTTTAGCACCCTGCAAAACAGGTTATTTCTGCTAGGAAAACAAACTGCAACTTGTAAAATCTCCCAGCTTAAATATCTTCTCCGCCATTCAACATGTTAGCTAAAATTTAACAAACTAGAAATTAGGAGGGTTTTAGCTTAAGGATTCTTTTAGGAACAAAAGAATCCATGCCCAAAAAGTATCAAGGTAACAAGCACGTTTTCCAGGTGAACTCAGTGTGACTCATTTTATTCTACTACTGATGGCCCTAAGGCTCTCTATCACAGAATTATGTCCTTAATAATTAAGCCCTGAAACTTCAGACAATTAAATTCGCATTCATGAGCTCATTCATGTCACACATGTTCACCCTTGCAAAGGCTCAAATCAAAAGGCAAATCTGTGAACTTTCACCACGTCCTTTCTAACCCCTGACATTGTAATTTCAACACTAACAATATCTTAAAATTAGGTCAATCAAGAGCATAATTTCTCTTTCAGAGAGAGACAGAAATCCACACATCTAGCCTCTGGTTATTAATAATCATCTGAATTAGAAGAGCATGTTACCTATAAGCAATATGGTTAACTTGAGAATAGAAGTTATTAGCTAAAAGTCATTTCAGACCAGATATCCCTTGATTAATATGAACAGTTCCTGTCTGTACTAGTCTCTTTTCTGCCAAACAGTACTTGCCCTTATTTTACAATTCTGGGAGTCTGGGAATCATTAGTTATTATTCTCCTATACGCAGAATAACTGTTAATGGAATGCCACAAATCAAATTAAGAGCAAAATTCTGACAGCATTTATGTGAGAGGTCAGAAAGTAAATACATACATTCTGTCCTTCAGCAACACATCCAGCCCATCAGAAGTTTTTCCACACTAACCTTTTAAGGACTCAAGATCCTGTGTCATTCTGCCTCATAAGAGGCTTACATGGACATGAATTAATTACAATAGTAAGAGCCAACTCAAAATTAAGCTGGGTGTCACAAATCTAAGAAACCATAAAACCAGGAGCAAAAATAATGAAGAGCCCTTCAAATGGTGCATTAAAGTGGGTTGTATTAGCATGGGATCATATACATAGATCTATGGACCACACTCCTAGAATGCAAAATTAAAACTGGGAGGGAGGAGAGGGAAAAGGCACTACCAATGGCATTCATTCATGGCAGCAGCACTTGCAGAGCCAATAATCAGAGAGGAAGCACTGCTGAGCAGTTTATGCCTTACACTTCAAGAACAACCTGAAGCATAAATCCATTTTCAGTCACAGAGGGGTTTTATTTTTATGACCTATTTCTTCCCTTCTTTTATCTCTGCTTTCTGCAGAGAGAAGGTCTCATTTTAAATGAGTATCTGTATTTGAAAATATTCCTTTTAATATATCACAGAACAGTTTGTTTTGATAGGAGCCTTAAAGATCACCTATTTCCAACACCCCCAGGTTTCAGTAGGGTTACCTTCCACCAGATCAGGTTACCAGGCCTCATCCAACCTGTCCTTGACTATGTACACAGATAAAAAACATATCTATTTATTGTCATCTGTTTATTTAAATATTTTCCTATTTCACTTATTTTTCATAATTGTAAAAGTTATGTCTTATTTTATTAATTACACTATTATATATTATATATAAACTATTATATTTTATTAAAAATTTCTATTACATTAAATATTTTTAAAGTATCTATTATAATAAATATGGAGGTTTAGAGTATGTATGTATATATTTATACACACACACACATCTGATGTAGTTATTCATGTAAACTCAAGTTAGTGCTATTTCTTTTTTCTTCAGGTTATTTCTCATTTTAGCCTTGTTTTACACATCTGGACCTTGAAAACATATCAGGAGAGGGACAGAGAGAAACAAAGATTTACCTCAGTCAAATAGACCATCCTGGAAACTATAGACAAGGAATATTATCATGTAGATCCTTGAGAGTGGAAGAAAAAAATCTGAAGCCACTATCATTCCTCTGAATACAGATGAATTCCTTAATTCACTTCCTGGTTTTAAAACTTGCTTGAACAAAAGAAACAAAAAACAAAACCAAACAGGTTTATGATCGCCACAAGGCACAATACTACTTTAAAAGCAAGATGTATTGGACTACTCATTCCATCTCTTTGTTTTAGATAGAGGATCATATCAAACACAGTAAGTAGAATATATGTGAAACAGCTTTATCCAGATAATTCTGCTTTCTCCGAGATTAGGAAGGGAGATCAGGCATTACATGTACTATAGTAAGTCCTTTTGCCAAGGCATGAGTTTTCTTACAATATACTTTCAACAAATTTTCCCATTCAAATACAAAATATCTAGAAAAATAGAGTTTCTGTCGTCATTGATTACATTATGAAAATATTTAAAATATGGAGATAAAGAAGGGCATAACAGGTTTGATGACTTCTTTTGACCCACTCTCCCTCAACATTATTCTAGGCAACAGGCCTCTGGAATAGTCTCTTGGTATCTTTTGGGTTTTGTAATCTTATCAAAGTCTTTAAAATCTCCCCTTCTGAAAGGGGAGCACCAATTTCTATAGCTGGCAATATCATGGGAACAAACGGATTAGCAGTCACATTTCAAGCAATTAGCATTTTTAAGGCAGTTGCAGTGCAAAAGAATTTACTTTTGAGGTTCAGAAACCAGATAATAAGTGCCAGGTTGGTACACTCTGGAGCTTTATTTTACCTTTTATGCGGTGCAGAATAATCACCTTACAAAAACGTGTCCTGGTTCTCAGAGCAGCAGTAATGCAAGCTGTAATTCTGAGGGGTCCAATAGACCAGGCTGCTCAGAGCCCCATCCAGCCTGGCCTTGGACACCACCAGGGATGAGCCACTCACAACTCCGGGCAACATCTCCCAGTATCTCACCACTCTCACGGCAAAGAGCTTTATCCCAATACCTATTCTAAACTTGTTCTCAGTTGAAAGCCATCATTCCTTGTCTTAGTACTATGTGCCTTTGCAAAAAGTCCCGATCTTTCTTTTAGAGCCCCTCCCAGTTTTGGAAGGCTTCTCAAAGGTCTCCCCAGGGCCTTCTGTCCTCCAGGCTGAAGAATTTCAATTCTCTCAGCCTCCCCTAACAGGAGAGATGTTCCATTCCTGTAACAGTGTTTGTGGTCCCTCCTCTGGATTCACTCCAGCAGAGCTGTATCCTTCCTGTGCTGGGCACCCCAGTGTGGCATTAGGGGTCAGTGGTTTGTGCTGACAATAAATTACCTCAGGTGAAATTGCCCTGCTTTGGTCTCATTTATCCCTGACATCATAGCCAGGATTTCATCTTGTCTCCACACAGGAAGATCAGAAATAAAAGGGCTGTTCTTTCAACCAGCCACTGTGTAGGGCACAAGGGAAAATAGGGGATTTTTGCACCTTAGAGTATACAAATGCAGAAGTGTAGACTCTTCTGCTTGGAAGAAATGCCTACAGAATATCACAGTTTTCTGTTATTAGATAATGTGGCTCTTCCAAGTGTAATGAAATTGGAGCTAAGATTCATTATTTCCCCTACAAACATGTAAAAATTCTGAAAGGTTCTTAACATGAAAAGAAATAAAAGAAAATCCTTTCCCTATTGAAGCATAAAATAAAGAAAAATAATTGACTAACCCAAAGTTAAACATAATGAAAGTAAAAATTGAAACAAAATATTCTAGGGTTTAATACTGTAAGCAAGTACATAGAGAAGATAACACTGTATTTAACCACTTCAAAGGGAAAAGAATAGACACCCGCACAAATAACTCACTGCAAGGAGACATGACAATATTTGCACATCTCTGTGTGCAAACCATTACCTTTAATGAAAGGATTTCATCTTAATAGCCATTCCTGTTAGTCAGACAGGAAGTCGAAAAGACATCTTTATTTACATTGATAGTCCTCAAAAAGAAAAACAAATCTGACATTTTAACAGAGAGGAGCAAAACAATATTATTAATTCAGGTCATAGCCCACACTAGCCAAGGCTGTATTGGACCGGCATCACAAGGCATTGCATGGTAAATAGTGGTTATATTTTCACAATATTTGCCAGTGGTGATTAAGTTTAGCATTTTACAGAGTTAATATCAAATTGCTCTTTTTTGGTCATAATTCTGAAAACCTTAAGACCAGCTTTAAACCAGTACAGATAAACACATATTCATCTAAAAGTTAGCTATTCTTGGCCTTCTGTGATTGTGTTATCTCTAGTCCCTAAACCACTTCTCTATTTGAATTGCTAATAAACTTCCTACTTCTTTCAATCAAATTCAGCATAATCTTTTCACCTTTCTGCAACATATTGGGGAAAAGACAAACAAGGACATCAGAGAACTACAGAAAAGTTAAAAGGAGGAAAGTAGCTGAGAGAGATTGAAGTTATTGCTTGCTGATTAGCTCAAATGAATGCAAGAGCAGGAGATCCAATTGGGCAACAAGCACACAAGATCAACCAACACACCAAAGAAAATGTTAAACATGTGTGGATGAGCTACATATTTTCAAGGGTTCCAGCTCTCCTCATTGGAAGTTCTACCTGCAAGCCTGCCTTTTCTAGATAGACACAGAAAATCCAGTAGACAAACTTCCTGAAAGCTGAAAAAGAGTCCAAGTGTGTTGTGAAATTACCTATATATTAAAAAACAAGAACATGGAGCCTACAGCAAAATTTGAGCATAGTTTCTACTTCTTGCTGATTTCCTTTAATTAACTCCAATTAGCACTTCCAGACAGCCTGTTAGCAAGCTATGCTACCTAGTCATTATAATTCCACACAAAGAACAAGTCATAAAGCTGGGTAGAAAAAAAAAAGGAGCTTTTTCTGTTTGTAAGGGGAAAATACTTCATTTATAATTTTGAACCATTGCCAAAGAGTATCCAATCACCAGACATTTTCTTCTTCCTCTGTCCTTCGCACAAAAAACGGTGGAGGAGCCAAAAAGCTGTAATAGTATCACAGAGAGGGAATCCTCAGCAGGGCTAGAGGCAAAACTGCTCTGCAGGATTATTCCCATATCCAGGGCCTCGGGGGTGGGTGTAACATGAGCAGAGCACATCCAGAAACTCCAAGCAAACCCAAAAGCTCAGGGGGACTTTCCAGTCTGCTCACATTACTTTTACACCAGAGAAGTTGGATGTAGGAGCAGAAAGTGCAAATCCTACTTTAAGTCAGTGAGCTGCACTCAGTCTGTGTGCTCCAAATACTCCTCAGCCTCTGGCTGCAGAGATCTGGAGGGACAAGCAAAAAAAGTTCAGGTGGTATTACCTGATGGAATGGCAGTTTTTGTAAGGACCACAGCATATTCCAGATTTGAAAGGACCCCAAGGATTATCAAAGTCCAAATTTTGGCCCTCCACAGGACGATCTCCCAGAGTCCCACCATGTGCCAAGAGCATTGTCCAAATTTTTCTTGAGCTCTGGCAGGTTTGGTGCTGTGACCATGCCTTGGGGAGTGCCCAGGGCCCAGCCACCCTCTGGGAGGAACCAGGTTCCTGATATCCAACCTAAACCCCCTCAAAACAACTTCAGGCTATTCCCATGGGCCCTATCCCTGTCACCAAGAGCAGAGATCAGTGCCTGCCCCTCCTCTTCCCCTCTTGAAGAACCTGTAGACTGTCATGAGGTTCACAGAATATGATGAGTTGGAAGGGAGCATCATGATCATCTAGTCCAACTGTTGGCCCTGCACAGGACAGCTTTCTTTGAGCTTTTTGAGTCTGGGTTTTTCTTTCATTGATATTGTTGCTGGTTTTGTTTTTTTTCCCCTTTCCCAGTTCATGGGCTGATGTTTCAGTATGGAAGAGCCAGGGAGGAGACCACAGGCAAAATAATAATGAGAAATACAAGGAGGGGAGTACTGTTTACTAGGAAGTAAAATTTGGACATTGATGATTATGTGAATAATGATGTCATGCCTGAAAATATTGTTGCTCGGTAGGACCCTTATAATTTCAATTAAAAAGTGACTGTATGTCACAGTACTTTTAATTACTAAACCCCCAAATTCAGCAGGTATACGAGTCATAGCCCTTTACCTTCTTTTGCACTGGTAATTCCCAGATATGCAGCAAATTACAGAACTCAAATCACTTCACATCTATCAGCTGATGTTCAGTAACCCATTACACCAGGAACTGGCACACAAGTTCTGAGTACATAATGAATTGCTACACAGTCTGTTCCAGGATGGCTGCATTGTTTGTTCTCATGATTTTCTTAATCACGATATTGAAAAAAAAAAAAGAAAAGTTATCTTTTAAACTGTACATGTCTCCTTGCAGAACAGGGCTAGTGTTTTGCTAAATATTTCCCATTATTTTAATGAGGTTATAATAATATAATATTGGCAGTTTGTGATGGCACAAGTAGAGACACATATACTAGAATTAGCTGGAAGGAAAAGTCCCAGAGCAAATTTTGCTATTAGCAGCCAAATTCAATGAATTTGTAATCATTAGGTTTAGGAGTGCTCAGATTCCAGACTTTATTTTTCCTCCTCACAGAAAAACATAACAGTGACTATATGAGGTTTCATCCACAATAGCAGCTTGAGCTTTGCAGTTATTCATGACTATACCACAGAACTTTGTTTCCCTGCAAGTCAAACAATCACACTAGACTCACATTTGGAAAGCAGTCTGTTCGCTCATTTCCAATGCAAGTCTCTGCACAATTAACCCTCCAGAGACACAAGACTGGTAAGAACAAAGAAGCATAAAAGTTCTCAATGAATTTCCATTTCCAGAAATTCAGCATCAACTGCTTCAGCTGCCAATGCACCAAAACTTACAAGTCACACTGCTGATCCACTGCCCTGAAAATTTCCGTCTTCTGACCCGTTTCTGTTGCTACCTGTGATATGTGGGCAATGGATCAGCTCATCTCCCATTTGCAAGAGTAGCCAAGAAAATTCAAAATCCCCCCAGAGAGCTCATTTCACTATTAAAATACCTGCACTTTTCCATCCACCACCTCTAGAGATAATTCCATGGTCAAGAGTTTCCTTCATTGCCATTTTCCTTTAACAGCCTCGGAAAACTCCACCAATTTTGAATCACCCACCATCTCCAATAATTCCATAGCAAATTATGGCAATAATTGGCCTCAGTAAGAAAACAGACACATTCCTAACCTCCCAGGGTGGCAGAGTGTACATTCCACCTGCAATTGTGTCTTTCATTATTTTCAGTGTGCCTAAGTTCAGGGATGCTATCAACAGTCCAGTGTTTACATCAGCTGGATCCAAGGAGCTGCCTGTGCCAATTACACTCACATTATACCAGCAAATATCTGAGGGTCAGGCATGTCAAATATTTGGCTAGGTATTGCCAATGCCCTCTCACTGATGTGCCAGTGCCTTGGCATCCCACAGGAAGGCTCTGCCATCTGAGCAGCCGGGCACAGTCTGCCCCAATAGCAGGAGAGAATGCACACAGAAGTTTTTCTTTAGATTCACATTATCTGGACAAGACACAGAGCAGAGGTTTCAGGGAATAGCCCACGACCTCTCTCAGTCAGTGCCCAGGTGAAAGAACAGGATCCTGAAGGCACATATCATCTATACTCATTACCAAGACTTGAATGTCACATAGGTAATTTGAAGCTCATGTGCAGAGTCCAGCTTTCCTAGCTACTGACACTACAGAACTCAGAGAGAAAACTGCCCCCAAAAGCACAATCAGCACTTGTACAGCAGACCTAAAACACTAAATAACTATTTATTTAAAGATCAAGTGCTGTGACCTGCAACATGTACATGTGAGGAAAAAAGTGACATCCTCAAATTGAAGGAAAAACATTTAAATTGCTGCAGTGGTAAATGTAAATCAGTTCTGAGATCTAGCCATCTAATTGTCCATTAAGATATCAAAAAAACAGATTCTTCTTTTAATTTAATAGTCTTCTAAAAGAGAACCTAAGAAAATGTTAGGCATTACTCATGGTAGAACTACAGGACAGAGCTTTCGACTCATGACTCATCCAATAAAAGGGAGAGCAGTTCATAAGCAAATTCTGAAAAGTTTCAAAGCACAAGATGAATTTACCTTTTAAAAAAAAGCATTTCAGTAAGATGGGGTTGAAAAAGAAATTAGTTACAGGAAACATAGGGCAGTGGTTACATACAGGGAATTAAAATAGAGAAATCATCCTGCTTTCCACAACAAGGTGCGTCACCATCCTCTCTCAGCTACACAGAAACTTATTAACCTCTGTCCGTATTCTGAAGTGATCATGTTCCAAATTCCTCTACTCTCTTTAGTGCAATGGCAGAATGTGTCTGTGAAGGTGGGGGCTGGCAGTGCCTTTTTACAGCCCTTGAACCTCAGCCTGATTCTAAAGCATCAGCCCAAATCTAATTCCAGGAACTGAAGACCTCACACACGTGAGAGCAAAATGTGTAAGGCACAGAAATAGTTTTTAATAAAAAAGTGAAATGGTTGAATCCTGACAGAAGGTGACTAAGAGGGGAATCCAGTAGGGAGTAAAAATAGAAAAGTAAGTCAGGAAGTTTAACATCTTAGAGCCCCTAAAAAATTAGAAGAATAAAACTACAAAGTCAAAATTCAGATGGGCAATGGTTTTTTTGTAGCATGTGTGTCACTTGCCTCCATAAAGTCACTGTGACCCAGAACCTGACATCACACAGCCACAGAATCATTGAGGTTGGAGAGACCTCAGTTTCAAAAGAGAAATTCTTATGGACAATACAAATTACCAAAGTTAAAATTATTTATAATAATTTTTAAATTTCTTCTCACACCTCAAAAAAATTGTTACTTGTATTGCATCTTCCTCATAGGATGCCCTTGAAAGTTTGTTTTCTGGTTTAACTTTTGAAGACCAACATTTTCCAGGAAAACAGAAAACTGAATGGAAGAACTAGATGGTGTCAGGAGGAGTCAATGAGAGGAAAAAAACGCATTAAAGTTCCCAACAGATCTGCCACTGACTTAGTGGTGAAAGAAGCCAAAAACTTATTGTACATTTAGGAGTTAAGATTAACTGGGACCTTTCTAAAATTACATATACAAAACACCAGCTTCTGCAAATAATTATCAGGTCATATACCCATAAAAGTCAAGAAAATATATTTTATTACCTGCTCATCTTACTTATTCACAGAGTAGAGCCAATATTAGTCAGCACAAGTAGCTGCTTGTGAGCTGGAAGGCTTCAATCATTAAGGAAGGGATGTAATTAAAAGGAGGGAAATCCAAACACAGTTGTACCCACCAATCATGTCATCTAAATTGTACTATTTTATTCATCAAAAATAAAGCTTGGGAACAAAGATGCCATATTTTATGCAAGTTCTTGATTATCTTTCTTCCGAGGGAGCATGTAATTTACAAGAAAGAGGACTTAAAGCTTTAAGTGCCTCTGACTTAATTCAGCATTGCTGTATTGATGGTCCCATTTAGATGATTCCATTTTAGGCCCCTCTAACGCATTAAAGGCATGACTTACTCACATCCATTTGGCTAATGATCCCCTACTGCTCTAAAGTAAATGACAGCTATTTACAGTAAATTATTCAATTAGATAGAGGGAAGTGCGGTATTCATTTTATATTGTTTGACATGGCAAAACAGAAGTGTGTAAGGAGGCAGGTAGGGCATTTTAATCTTCCAGAATCAATTGTTTAATCCACAGCAGGAGAATAAATACATTCCACAATACTTGTCAGCATCAGATTTTTATTGTAAACATTCTAAGACACTGAAGTGTTGCAACTCCAGTTAATATAATTCTGTCCATTTCAAAAGTAAGTCATCACACCATGCAAGGAATACCAGCATCTAACAGGACTGCTTTATCTTAGACACAATTTCAAGGAGCACACAAAGTGACCATATGCTAGCAGGAGACCAAATTTCCATTTAAATAAACAAGTAGACATGAACAATTCGGAATCCTATTTATTTATAATGGGATTTACACAACTAAGTGACTACCTCACTCTCCAAAATAAGGACTCCATGTCCCAAGATATTTGGATAGTGGGGTATTTTTAATTTATGAAATCCCAGGACAGGACAGCTCAGCTCAACTCATCTCGCAAATTAAGAGGAGGATTCAGAAAGATAATCAAATAAAGAATAAGTTGGGCTAAAACAGATCCCAGTAAAAGAGGGAATTATTGCACTGCAATAGCTCAGAACTAGTCCTTGATTTGAGAATCTTTCCACACATTCATCTCTTCCAGGAGTTGAAGGGGGGGTGTGAGCACATTCACATGACAATCCCCACTGTATATACACATCTGACCACGACATCTGAAGAAAGAAGTCGTGACTGCCCTGTCCCCTGTCAAACCTTTGCCTTACAAAAGAGAAAATGAATGAGTAGTTCTCTTTATTATAGACAGGAACATGAAGTCCAAGGTGCAGGACAGGCAACCACGTGTGCTGAGCCTGCCAGTGACCAGGCTTGTGTGGCTCTCAGGCCTCCCAGAACTTATCTGAGGGAAAAAAGGAATAGGCAATTTGTCTCAGCCCTCCTGGCTGGCCCTAATTTTGGAGAATTTCTTTCTTCCACAAGCCCAGAATGCCTCAGAACAAGTGCTGAGCACCCCAAATAGAAGAGCATTTTCCTCTGGCTAACTTGCCAACACATTTAATTTTCTACAGGCAGAGGGCCAAGTCCGGTTCCTGCTAAGCTTAATGGGAGCTGCTCTTGCCTGTGCCAGGCAGTGAAGCTTTGCTGAGGGACTGCAAGGAACACACCACAGAAAATACAACTGCTGCCAGTCTCTCTATTCAGAGGTTGCTTTTGAATGGACTACTCTTTTTATTTTTTTCCCCCCGATTTTATTCAATTCTTCTAAAGCTGCTGGCACAACGAAACCCTTCCTACTCTTACTGCGTGTTCGCTCACTTCCATGAGCAAGGAATCCAGACTGGCTGCTTGCAGTGATGAACTTATTTCAAAGACCTGCCTACCACAACTAGGCTATATAAATTTAACAGTAATTTGGTGCCTTATAGCCAGCAGTGCTGGCCAGATTATTCGGAAGGCTTCCTACACAACCTGACTTCCTACACCACTCCTGAATTCCTAGGGAAGGTCTGCATTTCTATGGCTCTATTTTCTGCAAATCAATTCTTATTGCTAATTTTCCTAGTTACCTTTGTCCTCTTATGAATTATTATGTCTTAATTTCTAGCTCTAGCAGAACCAAACATTAAGAACATTTTAGTCAAGGTTCTCAGTGGGTCTAAGCTATGCCAGCTTTTACTAGGTAAGGAATTCTCCATTATTATTTGCAGAAAATTCCCTCCCCTTTAAATACTTTTCAGATGCTATAGTAAATACAAGTAATAGTAATAACAGTTCTAGATTTTAATAAGCAACACTCTGGTCCTTCAATCCCTGGTGGCTGTAGGTCTGCTCAACCTACACCTCTTCATACAATGTCTTCCTTGTTCACCCTCCTGCTCTCAGACTAAACATATCTGCTGACATTCCCTCTGCTGCAAAAGGAAGTGGCTTGGACTTAAATCTTTTAAACCTGTGATGAACCTCTGAAACATTCCACAGTTAATTTCCACTAAAAAAAAAAAAAATCACCTGCCTGACAGGCAAAGTAGGCTAGATAAGAGGAGGGGGAACACTTTGGAGCACTTGAAATCACACAGGAAAGCTAAATTATTAAAAAGGAATCTTAAACACAGATGATAAAATTCAAGGACAACATGTACTTGGATCAATTTCTTAAAAATTTAATTCACCAAAATAAACTTCTCTATACCAAATAGTGAACATTTGTATTTTTCTAGTTCCAAAATTCCCCCAGACAGCCAAACAGGAAAATTCAGGGTAACTGAGACATTCAAGATACATCATCAGTAAAATTGCCACACATCAAAACTACTTTAAGCAGTACTGAAAACCGAATATTGAGTGTACAAAATTTCTGCTCAGCTGCTCAGGCTCTGAGCAGTTGCTCAGAATAGGCCGCTTGAAGTAGCAAAACTTGGAAGACACTGAAGTGGAAGAGGTAGGGGAGCTCAGTTTTCCCTAAGCTCTTCAGGAAGAAATCTTCCCTTGCCCTGGGCCAAGCTGTAGTGGGAGCACAGCTCTGTGGGCCACTCCCACCAGCAGTGACAACACAGCCAAGCCAGCCTGATAACGTGGCCATACTGCTGCCAAGAAAACACAAGAGCAACGATTGGAAGGGGTGATTTGGCCTAGGATGAGTCACTGGACGTCATCTCCTCTTGGATGGCACAGGCAGGAATGTCACAGATCGTGTCCTCATCCCATTTACTGACAGCCCCTGCTGTCCACACTGGGCACAACTTTCTCCAGCACAAACTGCTACAAATGCACCTGGATTTGCAAGAATTATTTATAAAGCACCTGAACATCCTTCACATGCAAGTGAAATTATACCCAAATACCATGTACAAGTTCACTCCACTTTAAGCAGGTGCTGCATTTGCATCAATATCACAATTCACAGATATTAAGGGTCAGCCACACACATCAGCTGGGGAACAGCATCATGGTAAGTGACATGAACTGCCCAGCTCTGCTCACAGAACATCAAGCTTTGCTTAGTTTGGTTTTGAGCCTTTCTTCCCCTCTAAAAACCTTTGACATTGTTTTCTAGCTATAGTAATACTTACATAAATAACAACAGGCAACATTTTGACATGTGATGTTGATCAGCCCTTAATTTCATAATTTGTACATGTTTAGATGGAAACAATTATATGCAGAGTATTTTTAATATAACCAAACACAAAGTACAACCTCTCCTTGAGGGTTTCCAGGTCTCTCTCAATGTTAGGAGATTTTTAATATGTCTCCATAGAAGTGGAAGTCCAGAAACATTTTTTAATATTTTCACAGCAACCAAAGGTCATCTTCATTTCACAAGTCCTACAAATGTTCTCCAAAAGAGAGGAGTTAGAAATAGGAGAGGCAAGAGCATTCAAATACAAAAAGAAGGCAAGAAAATAGAAAAGAAAAAGTTGGTCTGGGGAGGCACTTTCATTGAAATTGACCACAAAAACAAAGATGATGCACCATGAAAAGTGCCATTCCATTACATCTCATGCTTAGGTCATCAGTCTCTGCTGGAGACAGTAAGTCCCTGGCATGGGGCAATGTTTCTGCAATGATAAGAGCACATTTCAGACACAGCACAGTGTTATATTTTGCGATTCATGTTGGCTGCATTTTTCTTTTGTAAATCAACATAATTTGGCTCTTTTAACATTCCTCTTATTTTTCCTTCATTTAATGATTTTTCCAGAAGTGCTTAAAATCAAGGGTGTTCTGAACACTAAATTATAAGACCTGGCATATAAGGACTCAATTTCCTATAAATAGATGAATATCCCATTTTCTGGAATTCTAATCAGCTTCCACTTTTTATTTCACCTCTATTAGATGGCAATCTCAAGAGCATTTTTACAACTGCTGAATATTCATCGCTGCTTTTTCCTTTAAAGAAAATCTATTGATTAACTGGTTTTGTAGCTTACATCAAAGCAAAGATCCCAGTTAAAAAAAACCACAATGGGGGTATAGAAGTACTAAAGTTTATACTCCATAAGTTAGAAGGGTGGCAGAAATTTGACAGCAAATCTCAGTTTGAGAGATGAGCGTAAAACTCTGCAACTCATTGACTCTGCACAGGTGTTTAACAGCGCCATGCATCACGACCTTATCCTAATATTTCTAGGGAAATCCATCTCCAGCTTTTTACCCACTTCACGTTCCCTGATCTACATTTTCCCAGAATGTTTATGTGAAATAGCTGCTCTGGCTCAGGGCTGGTGAGAAGGTCCCTGCTGGCCAGCTCAGGCACTCGGAGAAGGCAGGGAGGACAGAGCTTTATGGATACCAACACTCCAGAGTCTCATCTCCCACACACCACTGTGGCCATGTCAGGGAGCACCAACTCAGACAACACTGGGAGCCCTGTCCCATGCTAAGTTGTCAGAGCATGCACTCACTTTTTCAGTTGCAAGCCCATGAAAATGTGAAATCAGACAAGACTTGCTCTTGTTCACAGCCAAGCTCACACAAGAACTTATATAAAAATCAAGGGAACAAAAAGCTCTCACACAACACACACCTAAAATAACCTTACTTCAGCTGTGCCTTGGCAAAAAGCCTAGGCAGCAACAAGATTTTTCCCTTTAGCTAGCAAACAGACCCCATTTTCCTTTTTCCAGGGCCCACATCCGTATAATTAACCATAGTTTTGGTATCAGCATTTATAGGTTTAATACGCTCACCATTTATAAGCAAACCACTTCCTCAATACAAACACAGTCAGTATATTTCCTCATTTTCATTTGGCAGAATAGTTCTTGACTGTGGCGAAGAGCAAGGAGAAACTAAGACAGAAATCAGATCTCAAGAAATCAAAGCGTGTTTCTTAAGACACCAAAGACCAAATATGCAAAGATCACTACACAGCATGTTTCAAGCTCACAATATGCCTTCCTTTTCTCAGTGGAGCTATTGCGGCCCTTCAGACCTTTCTGGTGGGATTTCATGTACAACTGCAAGCCTCATGTGTGGAGGGACTCAAGCAGCCACATCACAATCTTCACTCCCACTAAATGCAATATCTAATACCTCTACACCCTGATGTAGTGTGTCCTGGTGGCTAGCTAACAGAAGCATCCAGGAAAACCAAAGTTTCCAGCTCAGGTTAGCTATTCTATCTTCATTTTTATTCTGTTAGAAAGAAAAAAAAAAGTAAAATTGTCATTTCAGTGCTATCTTTGAAACAGGAGTTCCAGAATCCAATACACAAGCTCTTCAGGATCCAAGATAAAGACTGACATTAAATACCAGAGCTTTAAAAGACATATAACCATAGCCCTCAGCCTGACCTGGGATTACTGGCTGCAGACTCCCAGGAGCTGGTTTTGCCTCTAACAGTTTACACATCAATGTCTTGAACTGGTACTGATAAAGACAAAAGTTCAAAAATTCAAGAGCACACATTTCTGTCTGTCAATCCTCCGGCAGGGACTGACATCAACCCTTCCATCTGCCTGCTCCATCACACAATATCAAAATGATTTTCTGTGACACACAATAAGCATTGCTTTTTAAAGAAAACAGCCATCCATCCTGAAACACCTTACCTGGTCTGTAACAAACAGGAGCCAGAAAAAAACGAAATACCAAAAGGTCAGTCCTCTGTTGGTACAATCAAACTCCCAGCTCCCTTGCACTTGGGCTGACAAGGCATCCTCAAATCCTATATGCAGTGCATGCCTGGCAGTGCAGTTTCTTTATGTGAAGAAAGTTCATGTTTGAAAATTACTCAGATCATGGTCTTTGAGAACAAATTGACCTAGTTTTAATAATTCATGTTCTTGGCTCTCAACAGGTTGGCTTTCCCAATTACAATGCCTGAGAAAGTGAATAACCCAGCCAACCCTCAAGGACTGCTACAAAATATTTTCTCCTGGTTTATTTCTGATTACAGCAAAGTCCTTGTGTAGATATTTCCACCTGTTTAATCTGTTGGTGGTATTCCATCTGTCTTTCAAAGGCAGCTAACTACCAACACTCCCTTTCATTCAAGTGAACAAGTCTTCAAATATTTTTTCCTCCACATGCCAGTGGATCTCATGAAGCAGATACTAAAGAATAAAAAGCCTCAAGAGATCAGATTTAAAGGATCAGATTCTCAAATTGAGCATCATCACAAAAAAAAGACAAATTTTCCAAATTTGACAAACACTTATCTTCTGAGGAAAATGTGGATTCTAGAATAAACATAAAGCTCACATCTGACATAGGCATGAGGAAACTAATTTCCTGAAGTAAAACAATGTTCTAGTATAGACTCAATACAAATAAAAAACCTACAGCGAATCAACAGCTCCTGTTTTACTGAAGGACAGCATGGATATCCACAAGAGATAGCAACTATGGAGCAGTGCCATGTTATACAGCTGAAAATATGACACATTCCTCTTGCTATAGAAAATTGGAATCTAAAAATACTGTACTGTAGCCCATTATTTCCATGTCAGTTTACAGCTATTCTACTTTCTCTGAGATTTTTACACTCTGGCCTAAGTAGGCAATGAACTAGAATTCAGCATATGGAAGGCAGAAAACTAGGAAAAATGCAATATCTCTGGGTACCACTGCCTCACACAGAAAACTCATTGTACTCAAACTACTCTTCCTTTCCCTTGTACACTGGTTTTATTTTGCAGCATTAGACCACTAAGGGAAAATAAAAAGCTGTTTTCCTGTAGGATCAGCACAGCCTGAAACGTACAATCCAGAAGGATAAAATTTGGATTTTGAAAATATTAAGAATTCATCAATGCCAAGCTAGTTAAAAAAAACAAACATTTGTTTTCACTGTAAAATAAGTAATATGAAGAATAAGCAGAAAAGCATTTATATGCTCTTAATAAAATTTTGCAACTTTATCCATAGCCTTTAGGAACAATTCACTGTGAGCTGAGCACAAAAAAAAAATTTTGATCACACAAAATATCTGGTTAAAATTAATTGATATTAATTACTACCATAAATAAAATAATCTTATTTTACAAAAACAAAGAACAGATATCCTTATCACTGTGAATGAAGGCAATGTTCATTTCCAATCAAAGACTGAAATTTTTATTTGGGTGTTCACTTGGCCTTGTAACAGTTATAAGCACATTTAAGTGCATAAAATTCAAGAAGTAATCCTATGAATCAAAAGGTGAATAAGAAAAAAAATCCCTTCCTTTTAAACCATAAACTGCTCCTACAAATTATGTGACTAAAGAAATGCTCATATTAGGGCTTGAAAGTATTTTTCAAAACTATAAATTGTGAACAGCTAAGGCAGTGCACTAATGCAATGTAGATGTAAAGTTCAATTTGTTTTACACAGCATAGCAGCACATCTTAGTACTTAGGCATGACATTTACTTTTCTGTCTTTTGATCCATCCCAATAAACAAGCAGACATTTATTCCACAAGCCACTTTTTCAAGTTCTCTATGGGACTGTTGAGTGTATTTGTTGCTGCAGAACAAGAAATGCTTTAGCCCTGCATAGATACTCTGTACCCATACTGCATTGAGTGGAAAAATTTAGAGGAAAAAAACAACAAAAAAACAAACAAAAATAATATTTTCTTTTAAAAAACTGCTATTGCCCAAGACATTGTTACATCTTCCTCATGTTCCCCCTCCAGTAAGCTGAACAAAGACAAAATAGCAGATCTAAGGTCAAAGAATTGCTCCAAGAGACATTCACCATCATGGAATTAATAGACTCACCAGGAAGGGCATGGATGGTGCAGGGTTTTACTTATTTCACAGTTCCTGTGAATACTGGCCTACTTGCAAATTTAAATTCCACCACAAATTCAGATAACATACCAAAGTCTTGACCAGCAGTTGGCATAATGCTGAAAGTAGACTTAATTCCTTTTTCTTCCACTGGAACAAGGAATGAAAGCTGAGATCACGTTTCATTACGAAAATGGAATATTTGGGATAGAAATGAAAGGGTGAATTCATTCCTTTAGGAAACCTTTGCAACCTCAAAATAATAGTCAGGTTTGTGACTGAGGCAAGCAGTATCATATTTTGGAGGCCAGCTTTATTCGGTATGCTTCTGTGATTACAAGTTTAAATCTATCCAGCTGGAGGAACAGCAGTAATAGTGTTCATTTCCAAAAGATCTGCATTTAAAAGACTTTTTTTTCTATTAAGTGAAATTCTTTATGAAATTATGTCCTCTATGTTTTCTTGCTTGGCCCAGTTTTCAGTATTGGAAGTGGCTGAAGTCCATCTACTTCAGGCAGACTCTTTAACTGGGCAGATAGAGAATCTACAGCTTATGCACTGTAAAACTGCTGCATTCTCCCCCCTTTCAAGTCAAAAGAGACCCTCCATATGCAAAAATCTGTTTTAAAAGAACAACAGAAAACCTGCAAGCTGCAATAGTGCAAATTAGGCAAGTACACTTCAGGTCCTGTTGCCAGAATCAGAGCTCTCCCAGCCTTGCTTCAGCTTTCTCCTCACCAGCCAAAAGAAACATATGCTGTTCTATGCTGAAAAGCCATTTAATTCAGCTAGTTTTGGCAAACAGATAAAACCTCTTGAAAAATACATTGCATTTGTTATTTGCCACCCAGTCTCTCAATCCTTTCTTCAACAATATACAAAAGCAGCACGAAGAAACGTCACAAAAGAGAAAGGCATCATCACCAGACAGACACAAAGGTGTGTAATGCAATCATGAAACATAAGCAGAATCTAGCTCAACAGCACTCATTTTGTAGAGGAACTAATCCATCATTTATGATGGTTTGCTGTTAGGTGTGAGTTCTTGCAGCTCGGATAAGCTGAGCTCAGCTGAGCTGTTGCTAGATGTGCTTCATCTCTGCCTCCACACTAAGTGCAAATACAGCTCTCAAAATCACTTTTTTTTGGCAGGCCAGAAAACAAGTACTCCTCTGTGATGGTTTGCTTGACAATACTGCAATTTTTTTCTACAGAGAGCTTCAAAGTCCTACAAGAAGTGCATTTTTCATCAGTATTAATTTTGTGGGATTTATTGATTGATTTCTCTTTTTTCCAAGCTCCTTAAATACGTTTGCATATCTAATAGGAAGAAGATGTAGACTCTTAAATATTACAAAACCCAATTAATTCTTTCAATCTCTTAAGGAAGCACGAACTACAAACAGGGAAACAGTATAACTGTGTTACAGAATTTAAAGAAAAGCTGCAAATCCAAGGAAATTCTTGCTATAACTTATGCTGCTTAATGGGCAAAGATATTTAAGGTTTCAGTCCTGCCAGGATCCCAATCCAGCAAAGTACTTAAGGATGCTCACATGAAACAAAATGAAAAATCTCACATGTTTAAACCTTGACACGTGCTGAAATGCTTTGCTACATTAGGGCCAGCAACCTCAGCACTTCTCAGACAAGCTGCTTGTGAACCTTCCCCGAAATCAGTTGTGTTGTTCTTTGGCACTTGCCTTTAACCCCACCAAACACCCCATGGTCTGTGCATGTGCCACATCTGGCTTGTCACAACAAAACTGCTGTTTCACCATTTAGATGCTCAGAGGAGCAGTGGTTTCTAAGGCTTGGACACAACTCTTGAACATTTTCAAGAGAAACCTGGTACAGAAGCTCCCTATACCAACAACACTGAGTAAAACACACTCGCCATGCATGAGTTAGGATTCAGAACACTGTTTTAATGCCTCATAGGGGATGGCTGCACAGCCCACCTACCTTAAAGTCTATGTGGAAGCTGTTAGCCCTGGCAGTTCATTTGGAAGTGACACATTTTCCAGGACAGATGTGGTGTTCCTGCTCAGAGCACCAGTCCCATTCTGTCCCTGGTTCTTGTGCAGCCCAGTGAGTCACTCACACCCTGACTCTGCAAAATGCACCTCCAGCCAGGAAGATACAGAGCATGTGCTTAAAGCCAAATCGTTTCATAAGGTGCGAGCATGTTCTTTAATCAAATAAAGCAAGTTTCTGCCTTGTAGAAATAATCACATTCTTCTTTACATTCCTTCCTTTGCACTATTCCTTTATCTTCCAATAACCTCAAGCAATCTAGCTCTTGCCTGCCAGATTTCATAGAGATACTGGACATATTCAGAAACCTGTATTTTCTGGACTAGATGGGGACTCATTAAGTTCACAAATTTAATGGCTCTGAGAAAAAATTTAGTCTATTTTATCCTCTACTGTGTGAACATAACTCTCAGTTAAAGACCATTAGGGTAAATTGAATAACTCTAAAATGTGAAAATTTGGCCAACAAGTTTTTTTAGACAAATTAAATACACACAGATTGTAGCTGGCAATCTATTTCCAATGACAAAGAGACGTAGCAATGGGCTGTACAGACCTTCACAGATTTCATGTTAGAAACAAAATGCACAGCCACCAAGTCTTCAGACACGTGTCTCAATTAATAAACAGTACCAAAAACGTGTAGTTGTAGGAAAAGGATTCTCTTACAAAAGAAAACATGGATTCACATAGAAAAAACAGCACAAGTAGAGAGGATCTCGTGAATAACAAGTTGAACAATGAACTCACAACTCAAGCTCAGATAAAAATTAGCTTATCATTTAGAAAAAAAGAGGGAACAAGGATGAAAAATAAAGGCTTCTTTCAGTTATATGCAAGTTTGTGTCATTCTTCACCAATATTCTAAACTATCTGTGCACATACTGTTCTGTTCTGGTAAAAAGAGGTGAGTCAAGGGCTACATATCTGTGGGAAAAAGTGTGCAAACACAAACACTGTGTCAGCACACTGTGGGGGTGACACAGCTTGGTGGCTCACAAGAATCTGCAATTTAACTCATCAGCTTCTACCCCCCATACAGAAATTACTGGCAGAAACAGGTATTTTGAACATCAAAATTGAAAACTTACACTGTGATTTGAAAGCCAGGTTACTAGGAAATAAATTTGGTAAGATATAAGATTGTACCACCCATCTTAAATAAAATAAAAATAATTATTTTTCAGGTGAACCTACCAACTTCTTGTCAGCACAAGCACTTCATTCATCACCAAAGTTGTGTTGGGCCAGAGAATATTCCTTTGATACTACAGTGCTAAAAACCTAACTCCATCTAATAATACTACTGCCTATAATTTCTAGTGACACTTAAAAGGCTGAATTTCAAGGTGCTATTGCAGAAAAATATAAGTTACAGCTACATGCAGTGAGACACAGCAGGTTTTATGCCACTGTTTTCTGCTCATGAACCAATATTGATCAGCTCTGACTTGTGGTGGATTCCTGTCAGCAGAGCTGACTTGCTCTGAACTTTGACCAGCTGCTCAACATTCAGACAGTCTCACTGAAGACCATTTCTGCATCATTTTTGTTACTTCAGAAGAATATTTTGGACAAATCATAAGCATCAAGAGTTTTCTCACTGTTTCCTTATATTTTAATGTATTTGTGTACTGGCTTTGATCCATTGGCACAATATTTGAGGGCAATATTAAAATATAGTGCCCACAGTCCAACGAGAGACTGCACCCAACTCCAATTAAAATCAGAGGAATATCTGTCTGCTTTTTGTTTAAAAGGGGTATGAGAAAGGGCATAGCTACTTCTTGGGCTCATTAAAGGCCATTCTCCCTCTTTCTTAGCAGTCTAAAATGAGAGTAAAAGGCTGAGGAGGGCTTTGTTCACTCTCCTCACACTGTGTACTTGTACAGAAAGGCAAAAATCTGATTGTTTTAGTAACACATTGAAGGTTATTTGCCTCCTTGGCATCACACTGTACAAGTAGGCAAAATCTCATTGTTTCAGTAACACATTAAAGGTTACTGACCTCCCTGGCACCACACTGCCTGCTGAGACAGGTAAGGTTACTGTAAGACTGAGACAACAGACACTTGTGCTAAGTTTATCAAGTCATAAACCTTTCTAATGAGAGCTTTTATCCATCCAAGATGGATAAAACAAGCAGAAAACCTTCCCAAGAGAGCTTTTATCCATCCAAGATATAAAAGGGACTACAGATATCTCAGACTCATGCAATCATCAGGGTTGGAAAGGACCTCCACTTATCACAAAGTCTAACCCTTGACCAATCACCACATTGTCAACCAGACCACAGCACTAAGTGCCACATCCAGTCATCTCTTCAACACTTCCAGCGCTGGCAACTCCTCCAGTCATTCCAAATGCTCAGCCATTTCAGTGAAGAAATTCTCCTGACGTGATCTCAAACCTGCCCTGCTGCAGCCTAAGGCCATTTCATCCCATCCTGTCATTAGCTGCCTGAGGGAAGAGGCCACCCCCACATCTCTTCTCAGGTGCTTGTAAAGAGCAATAAGGAAAGCCTCGTCCTCCTCCTCAGCTCCCTCAGCCATCCCTCACAGGACTTGTGCTCCAGACCATCCCCCAGCTCTGTTGCCCACATCCACAGAACTCAATCTATTTTCACATGTATTTCTACTAGACTTTTCATCATTTTGTGATTAATTTCTAACTGACCATCCACTGTATTTTTATAAATATGTTAACCTCTATGCATTTAAGCACTTCTCACATAAACATATCATTAAGTGCACAAATTAAAATGCAGAGCAAATCTCTCAAAGTATCATCAGTTTCCACAGCAATTCTTAAATGGACAACATTTAAAATATTGGTTTTAAATTGTATCCTGCTCTCCTCCTATGAACAGCCAACAGGTGCGTGGAGTACCAACACTGCTCAGACCACCACGGAGACAAAACTCAGCTTTTACATGCTCTGTGTGAGTGGCAGCTTTATGTGATTTATTACAGCAGAAACCACATAAAACTGTGTGTGGTCTTTGGGAGAGGAGGTTTTAGGCAGTGATGCTGCAGCAGGAAGGGGTTGCAGCCTCCCCTCCACCAGAGGAGAGCAAAGCCATGGAACAGAGCAGGACAAGCAGACTGAACACAAGACAGGCCTGTCCTGAACTCCAGAGAGCTTTGGGGAGGAGACAAGACTTCCTATTTTAAACAGGCTGACAAACAATGATGTCAGCCAAGATTTAGGATTGCATTTGCCTTTTCTTCTAGTCTCTTCTTCACCAAATCAACACTATATTGTTCAACAATAAACACAGATGATTCTGCCCTTTTATGCAGAACAAAGCATTTACCAGCTGTCTCAAAGTCATGAAAGAGCAAAAAGAGAAACTGAAGTATTTGGTCATCTTAGTACATCAAACTATCAAAGCATTTGAACATGGTTACACTTACTTCTATGTAAACATTAAAGAAAAATAAACTAACAGTGATCTTGCAGTACATTTGTAAAATAAACAATGTACATACTTGTAAAAAGTTACCCATTAAAAAATTTACTTGACAAATTAACTCTACAAGAGTAGAAAGCTGTCACACTGAAAGGCTGTAACATAGTTCTCCCCCACAGCTCCTGGCAAAGGAGAGATTGACATAACTTTTCAACATCCCTAGTTAATACATTGGCAAAAGGCAGAAGAGTTTATATGCCTCTCGTGAAAGGTTTTGTTAAAATTGCATCTATTTTTGCAGCAGATCTTATAAATCCAAATCCATCTGCAAATATCCCTCAGCTTCCAGAGCACTGAAGCCATCAGGAACCCAGCTCATCTGAGATCAATGACAAAATCCCTGCCTTCCCACGTGCTCTGTGTCATATGCAGATTGCATATTGCCTGAAAAAATAAATAGCAAACCCCTGACAAAAAGGCAAGGTAGGGATTTATTCTTGCTTTGCTTGTAGGTACCACATATTTGAGCTTGAACCCTAAAAATTCCAGGAAGCCAAAGAGCAAATCAGAACAAACAAATCAAGCACAGCACAGTTTGTCCAGGTCGGCCACAGCCAGTCTGCTCTTTTAGCAGTCCCAGTAGGAAGTGGTCTCCTTGTGCATTGGATTTAAGATGTCTGAGACCATTGCCTACTTAGAAACACTTTTTGGGCCTTCTTGTCTCCTGAATCATGTTTTCAAGTGTGCCTAAGGCTAAATGGGACTTGAGGTATTCACTACTTT
The DNA here is from genome assembly GCA_013397245.1 of Thryothorus ludovicianus. Lineage (NCBI taxonomy): Eukaryota > Metazoa > Chordata > Aves > Passeriformes > Certhiidae > Thryothorus > Thryothorus ludovicianus. Next base: position 891,180 of record VZTB01000039.1, on the reverse strand, counting down.
ATTTTTGCTACAATCCACCTGATATTACCTTTCCCAGATATATGTTTAAATCAATTGAGAATTAGTAGCCTCAGATCTTCCTAGGAAAAGGCATTAAAGTACATGCTATGAACTAACTTTTCTCATCAGACACTTATGAAAACCTGGCTCTTAAGAACACTTATCACAGAAACCCCCAAAATACACTTCCCTACACTCACCACACCACAGTTTGGGATATGCCACAGCCATTTCCTCCTCCTGAGGATGCACATAATTGTGGCATCTGAGATAATGCTGCAAGCATGGAGAAATGCTAACTTCTGAAATGGAAAAATGATAGCTTGTGCAGTAATTGCAGGCTATCATAAATGCCAGTTACTTAACTGCAAGACAGAACAAAGGCTGGCCCCAGTTTGAGGCAGTTAAACTCCACAGCAATCAAAATAAAAATAAAAAAAGTCTTAGAAACAAATGTACTTCTTTTGTTTTTTACTGGAAATTGTAAAGCAGCTCAGTCTCAATAAATCAGAGGCTGAGTCAGCCAAGCTACAGGTCTCCCCTCCATGAAGACCCTGGCCTGGGGCCTCCAGGCTTTCTGGGAAGGAAAGGAAGAAAAAAACAAAATGAAAAAAGAAGAACACTCACAAACTTGAAATATTCTTTTCAAAAATACCAGCCATCAGGTAGGTCAAAGGGAGCAGGCACTGCAGAGTGCAGAGTCAGGCATTGCAGAGACCTGGAGCCATGACAGAGTTTGTCTGGTATTTCAGATATGATCTCATCTCCACCCATGGGCACTTTGCTTGTGGAATCAAATCCATAGCAAGAAATGAACGTATTGACTTGGCACATAAGGTTGCACTTGGTTGTTTCTCAAAAATCTAGAGTACTGTCTACTTACATTTAGCATATACAACAGCTAATAAAGCAACAGAGCTAGTACAGCCTGAAGGCTCTAGCAATGCTTTTATAACACTCTGATGGGCCAATTATCTCCTTCAAGCAACTCTCACTTTAGCAATATTATTCAATTTTTGCCTCCTCATCGCCTTTTCTTCAAACCAATTACCCTGTGCTCATTTCCTCAATTTATTTTGGAGGTACCTAGGCTGTGAGAGGGAAGAGAGAAGAAAAAAAAATTATTGTAAATGGAAAAATTCTTTATAAATCTTGAACTTATTTTTAACAAAAAAAACTTGAGACAGTGTGAAAAACTCTAAGCATTACCCTTTCTTAGGAACTTTTCTCTACAGGCTAGTTCACTGTTATTATTATTATTATTAAAGAGTTCTAGCTCCTTACTTTTTTACCCTTCTCCTCTCCTTTCTGACACACTGTATTCACTTTTGAAAGGAACTGGGAACTTTGAGCCCTTTCCATACCTGGTGTGTTACCTACTATAGAGGCCTCTCATTAGTAGACTACATAAATGGTACTTGAAGCCATAATGGTGTAAAACAATTTTCTAAAGGAAAAACTTATTCACACAATAAGAAGAGCCCCACTTGTTTTCCATAGAAATAGATCTGATTAATTTAATTTTTCTACTTTGAAAGCCCATTAAACTGTAGCCTTTGAAAAACCGCAAAACTGCACAGATTCAAAATATTATACAAAAATTGTTTAGTTTATAACAAGTTGTATTTACTATTATTTTTTATGAAGTTTGTTGTGCTCAGGTTTTGAAAATGACAGGCAAAATTCAACTGAAAATAGAAACATATAATGAGACTTCCTATGTGGGTCCAAAAAAATGCAAGAGTCAAGAGAAAAGCCAAAATGATCTCAAGCTATACTAAGTGTAAGAGCTGTCGATTAGGATCGTAAAGGCAGAAACCATGAAGAGGGACTCAAGGTACAGGAAACCTGATTAAATCTCAAACTATTCTTCTGTCTGTCCTTGAGGCATGATTGCCAGCTTCTGCTCAGAAATAACTCCAAATCTTTTACCAGGTGCTTGTGAAACAACCTCACTCTAGGAAAATGCACACCTCATTTAGACGGCACGTTAATCCCTGGAAGCCACCAAGGAACCAAGACAAAGAAAAGAATATTATTGAATCTAATGACATTATCTGGATCACATCTTGTCACCAGCTCGTTTTTCTGTGCATGTCAGGTTTTAGTGGGAGATGGAACAGAGCACCAGTCCCTGAGCTCTGGCACTGCTTTTGAGCACTTCACAGTAGGCACCTGCATTCTCACTGAAAGTTTATAATTCAAAAGAGACAAGAATAGTGTACACCCTATGCAGTTTATGAGAAGGATCATTTTTAGAAAGCAATTTATAAGATTCTGAAGTCACACAGCTCCTTTCACCTCTAGAACAAGGTTTTTTGCATTTTACTTTTTTGTCTTAAAATAGCTTCCTATAGAAAATTGAATGAAGCTACTTCATAAAGAAATTAAATTCTTCTTTCACCTGTTAGTGCAGTAACAGAACACAACCCTTAGAACCTAGCCTTCCACCTTTGAATTTAGTTTGGACAAGGATTGTGCTGGAACCAGAACCTTCCTGTCCATCTTCATCAAATCTCACCTTGATTACTACCAGCTCAAACCAGCATTGAAATTAAAGTGGTGCCTTGACTTCCACTCATCACCATGATGGGAGTATGGAGGATTCAGAAGTATTAGAAATTGAAATTATCAAACAAAGCGATGCAACACCTCTATTTTTTGTACTTACCCAATTTTTGTTTAAAAAAAAATGCAGTAGCGGCACATTCGTAGCTGTGACCAAACTGTTTTTCCACTTTTGTACTTTATTAGCAACACTAACAGGTGAGCAAAGGACTTCACAGTAATCCTGGTAACTTACATTTCCTCTCTCTGCTTTCATATCTGCACAAAAGCCTCTCCATGACACTCAGACTGAGACAATGATTTTTTTTTGTCCTATTGCCACCCTTCAAACCAACAAGCCACTTACCAGCACTACAATTTACCATTACATCATTTTGGACCTGTGTGTAGTACCCAGGCCTCTTTCATCATTGATCTTTCTGCAGCATGTGCTGGGTCCTGCAGGCTGTCATGAAAATAATGGTACAAATCTCAGATTTTGCTGGAGATTAACAGATCCAACAGGAGACCACCTCTGCTGCACACAGCTATTCCAAAGGTCTCAGTGGGAAGTTGTATTCTTTTTTGGATCAACACACAGTGAAAGCTTGGGGATCATTTTAGAGACAAAAAAGGGAAGTAGATCTGGGGTATTGGAAAGAAGAAAGGGGCGGAGAGGACAGATTTATACACTCAGAAGACAAATACTAGCTCCAAATTATTTATTAAGGAATTTACAGCATCTCCTGTCTGACTGAAACAGGCTCTCACAGGTGTCTGTATTAATCCTAACACACCCTTGGGAACACATTTTCCACTCACACAGTAATTATAAGCCAAACTTTTTTTCTTACTCTATTCCCCCCTTAAAAATAATGCCAGCTAATCTGCACACCTATTTCTAGTTGAGCAGGAAAAAAAAAAAAAAATCATTCATTAACAAGTCACCCTACTTTCCAAAGCATAAAACACCAACTGCTAAGTGGGAGTCAATGCAAATATTCATGCCTAGTTATGATAAGAGTCATTCATTACAAGTTCAGTTGCATCTTGTAAATGCAGAGCTGGGCTTTCACATATAGTAAATAATCACAATTTTCTCTCCAAATCCTGCATTTCCAGTTAATTGCCTCTCCATTTGCAGAGGGGAAAAAAAAAATAGCAATGAACGCTTAGAGGACACTTTACCAGGAAATATATTTAAGATTTATCCCAGCTTCAAACACATTACTAATTTCAAAATGCTGCTGGATTCAAAGAGCAGTGATTTAGATTTCCTCACAATATCACCCAATGTTGACTGTCTGGTCACTTGAGACTTGCTTTTGTTTCTTTTCTTGTGGTAACTCATTTCCCAAGAGCTCTACTCTTTTGCACAGGTGGGCCTCTGGATCAGGGCACTCAGGACCATCACACTCAGTGATTGCTATGGATTCCTACCTACAGTATTTTTTAGAGGAATACAGTTAGGAAAGGGAAATGCAGTCCTAAAGTCACTAAGCCAGTTAATCTTTAACATATGGAAGAGAGAAAGGCAGTTTCCTGGCCAGGAAAGCTTTCTCACAACTGGCTTGCGGAAAGGCTATTGTAAGTGATGAGAGTTTTGGTGTTCCAGCCAAAAACAATGAGAATATTTTAAATGAGACAATTTGAAGATGCTGATGTTTTAAATCTAATCCTCCAAGGTGTTTTTTTAATGTCCAAGATCTAGATCACAAGTTGCTAAGAAGAACACCTGTATCTTTATTAATTCATGTATGCAGAATCCCTTAGTGTCTCAGACAGGCTAAGTCCTGCAACAGGTAGGCTCACTGTATGAAATGTGCTCTATAGCAACAAAATGGGCTTCTTGTTCTAGGATAGAAACTGTCACTTAGGTTCTAAGGAATATAAAGTTCAGAAGGAAGTCTGAGTCCATAAATCACAATTTGATTAAACACCACCAAGTGTTCAGTGGCCCAGTTTCAGTACTCTCAGAGCATACTGAATTAACTGGCTCCAGAGCCCTGTACCTACACAAGGAAACATTTCACTATCCTGATTAGCAACTCTCCTCACATCCATAGGGAGTGACATGGACCAAGTTCTATCAAAGGTCTAAACTATCTTTTGACTTGTGTGTTGCCTATTTTCCAACTATAACAGCAAGAAACTACACCAAGTCTACCAATGATTTGGCTTCTCTTACATGAAGAGAGCTAACCATAGAAGAATCTAGTTTGTTTTTCTAGGTTTATATCCAAGTAGCACATGCTGAAAGACATCTGCTGCTTACACATTTTTCAGGCGGATTATCTGTTGTTGCTTCCATATATGTCTATATAGCCATACACAAATATACACACTTTTATTTAAAATAAATTCAGTCCCAGATCTCCTGAAAATGAGGCTATCCTTTTTTTTTTTTTTTTTGATATATCAAGCCTTGTCTCATTATCCAGCTCCGCTTCCCACCTGGGCAGTGGCTTGAACAGACAATGATTCTGTGGGCTCCAGTTCCAATCACTTGAAAAGCCACAAGCCTCAGCTGTTGTTGAGAAAGTCAATTATTCAAAGCTGTGTGTCTTAATGGGTACTTTAAGGTGCAGTATTGCTATGGCCAAAATTTTTGGGGAGGGGGGAGGTCTAAAGATTAGGAAGCACCCTTTTGGAGTTGTTTGGAGTGGACTAAGGCAGGGGGGTTGGGGAAAAAATGAATTGCTGTTAAATACCAGATTCACCACTCTCTGCAAGTCATGGCCTTAGGAGCACATCCAGCCAACACATCCATGAAAAAATCCAACACAAAATCTGAACAAACAAAGCCAGATCCCTCTCTTTGCAGTCTGCTTATTGCTGAGCAGGGCCAAGCACTGGGTTGTAGATTTAAACATTTTAAGGCCTTTCCCTACACATGAGAAGACACAGAGAAGACAGATGTATATTTGTCATATGTACACAGTTTCAAAGCTCACTCAGGTTGAGAGATTGTACATTGTACACTAAACTAGATTTAAATATCCTGAAATCATTCACCAATATCTATTTCAGTTACTGCAAACAGTTTAGAATATAAATTAGGGTGCTAACTAAAAAAGATTTTGGCCTTAAGCCTCCAGCCTATGCAGATCATGAGACAAGCACAAATTGAATGCCCAGAGGAAAAGGAGGCAAGCTGCCCTCCCCAGTTCTGCAGCCAGGAAGGAGAAAGGATCATCTCCAGGGTAGCCTCCTGTAACCTGCACTAAGCAGCTTGCTGTCCTTTAGCCCCTGTTGGCAAAGGAACAGCAGTGACAGAAGTTTGCAGAGCCCCTGGGAGGTTGCCCACAGGGAGGGGATATCCCACAGCCTGTGGGATTTTGCTGCAATGCTGTGGAGGCACCTCCATACAATACTGAGCAAAAGGCTCTGAGCTGCCCTGAGGAGCACGGCCGAGCAGCATCACCTTTCCTGAGAAGAGGGCCTGGCTTCACAGGGCCTCCCTGCACAGCCAGGGGCAAGGCTCCATCACCTTCATCTGGCTCCACTCGCAGCCCTCTTCTCAGCTTCAAAATCCCCACCACAGAGTCAAATGCCCAGAAGCAGCCATACTTACACAACCTCCAGGTTCATGGAAAAAGACCATGGCCTTCCTCTGGTGTGCTGGAGCTGCCACTCTGTTTTCCTGTCTCAAGGTGCTCTCCAGGGGTGGTCAGTCAGTGACATGCACTGATTGCACATTTGTCAAACACTGTTTAAAACTCATGCTCCAAACACAAGCTGCTGAAGTCACACACCAGCTACTGTGTGAAAGGCACAAAAAAAAAAACCAGCGCTCTGTTTCACTTCCACTCTCAAATACTTTCCATGCTAAGTGGTGTAAATATAACCCACCTGTGCAAGCTGCTGGAGAGGCACAGGTTGTGCTTGTCAGCACCAAAAAGCAGTGAAAGGGGAGCAATAAACAAACAGCTGTGACAGAGGAAAGCTGTCCTGCTCGCAATCAAGTCAATGGCAAAACTCCCAACAAGAAGCAGTATTACACCCTGCATCGGCAGCCAAAAGCTCAGTGTAACAATCTTACTTTTCCTGTGTCTTCCTGTGCAGCTTTCTAAAGGAAAGAAATTCCCAGCGTGTTCCTGACACGGCGTATCCCTTATCTTCTGACTGGAAACACAAGAAAACTCATTGTGCCCAGACCCTGCGCTGGAACTCTGATCGCGTTTCAGCACAGCTGATAAATAAAGCAAAGCCTTACAGGGCAGCCTTCCTTCAAGACACTTAAATCTGCAGCTTCAAATCCGCTTTATGCACTTTCAGTCACGTCAAAGTAAAACACTTTCTCCTGGAAAAAAAAAAAATGAGGATGGTAGAAAAAGCCTCTGGGTTCTCCTGGCCCATTTAACAAATGGAACACTTACTTTCTGCTTGGTGTAAAGTGACAGCTGGCTTATTAGAACTGACACTGATCCTCCCGAGAGGATTTCAGGGAGCGAGTCACACAGGTGAAGGTCAACACGGCAAAGGAATTAAATGAAGAGAGGAAGGAAGCCACTTCCTCCTAAGGGAAGAAATTAGCTAACAGAAAAGCTGTTACTAAAGTGGCCCTCACTGGCTGGAAATTCAGTACTTGCAGCATGTTTTGTTCTCAAGGAATGCTTCCAAACAATGCAAGTGTTTATGCCTTGTCACCAGCTCGGTGTGCTGTAGTCAGGACCCCAGTGCAGTTTCCACCTGCAGTAAGGGCTCAGCAAGCACAGCTTGCACCCTGTCACCCTCTGACTGACACAGCAAAGGGAACCCCTGATATGTCCTTATTTATTAATCATACACCACTTCTGACATATGATAAAAGGATAATTAACATGGGATGACATATTTTAGAGTGAATAAGACAACACACACAACCATACTGCCCAAGTGAGTTTTAACTCCTGCACCAGGTATGCACAGCTGGCTGTTGAGCTTCACGAGTTCTCTGGCTCCCTCAGCAGACCTTCAGCAGGCCAGAAGAATAAAGACTTGAGCCAAGGCATGATCAGCTTTTGCCAAGGTTTGTTCAGCACTCCTGCTTTTACCTCTCAGAGTCTAGCCCTGGAAATGACCTCCCTGCAGCACCCAGACCTTGGCAGCTGCTGTCCCACAGCAAAACCTGGAGAAGGAAGATTTCATCCTCACAAGGACAGAGTTGGTGGGAGAGCTATGGAAAAAAATGGAGCTTTGGAAAAAAAATGGGGGTTTAAACCCTGGCCAGAGCCAGAATTCCTGCCTCAGATGAGGTGCACTGCGTTCTTGTGAGCAAACCCCTAACAGGAGACAGAGCCCATGCTGCCCAGATGGTCTGATTTTTATTCCTTTTCCTGTTTGGCCTGCTGCAATTACAGCAGTGAAACATTTTCACTGCTGTAATTGCCACTGAGTAGGGCAGCATACCTGTGTCCCAGCTAACACACTCGGCCAAATCAAGCACGTGGGTGCTGTTCCCACAGACCTGTCCTGGCCAGCCTGGCATGGGCAATGCAGGTCAGCTCTCAGCCACCTGGGACTGTGCTCCAGCTCAAAGCCAGGCCTGACTATTTCTGAGAATGCTTGAACTAGGCCAATACCAAATTACTTTGTCGTGAGCCGTTCCTTGGGAGGCCCCAGAGTCAGTGGGTTGGTTACACCTTTCACAATTTAAGTGTAGGAGAACAGCAGAAAATGCGAAGTCCACCCTCAGTCAGCACAGCCCCCTCTGGAAAACTCTGAATATTACAAATCACTTCCAGAATTGTTTTTAACTCTTTTCTAACCAAGAACACAAAAAACATCAGAACTCTCAGTGACCCACCACCATTTTGTGTTTCCCTACAATTCTTGAAGTCAGTGAGTTTGGGATTGCAGGGAGAGGTCACTAAATTAATCTGACAGGCACCAGCACCTCTGATTTTAATCTCATCCCTCTCCAGGCATGCTTGTATGATACAAGTTCACAGATTTTATTATTATTTCATGTAGCTATGACTTACTTAAAATTATGAGGGCTTTTCCTGGCCAGAGACAAATTAATGTGGCTCTACTGACTACACTGGGACTCTGCCAGGGTGCAGAGTCTGGGGATATGAGGGTATAAAAACGGCCTCATTTCTATAGAAGTGGCTTTTTCCTTGTCTGTTAGATCTGAAAAAAAAAAAAACCAAAAAAACTCAGTTACTCTGAATTATTGCAATTTTGATAAGTTGGAATTCTAGTATCAGAAATTTTCATGTGAAGCTCCATGTAACAGAACACAGGACCACCAAAACAAGATTTTTGTCCCTTGTGCTAAGTGAGTATGAAGGTGTAAAAATAAGTATGTTTTAAAAGTAAATTTGATTTCACAAGTTTTTCCTGTATGACAGGAGATCTGGGCAGTTTAAATTCACAAAATATTCTAAATTTCCTAGATGACTTAAAGTGACAGAGAACAGGTGTATTATTCCAATATATCTCAACTTTCCCAGAAAAATATGAGTCAGAAATCCGACTTTCCAATTCTTGGTCCTCACAAGAGCAACTGGACTTCAAGGATACTCAGAAGTATGCAAAGGAAGGCAGGATCTGAGAAGTTTGGCTTAGCCCTAAATTTTTGCAGAGGCCCAGTGATCAGCTCCACTTTTAAGCAACGGTTTAAATTCCGAGGCTCTGGATAATATCCTGAGATTGAGCACATCTCCATGGAAGACCCCAGGGAATAGTTACAGGTAATCAAATACATTCCTTGGCTCTATACAATTTCTATGAAATACCACTTGTGTACTATTCACAGCTAATATAGGGCACCCACTCAAGTGAACATTGGAGGTAGAAATGAACTAACAGCTAGCTCTAATCTCTTTTAAAGGTCACAGGCCTGCCAAAATGTTTTCAAGTATGAGCCTACCCAGAAGCCGTGGATCTCTTTCCTTCTGCTGGGAGCGCAGCATGAGGTGCTTCCCCTCCCTGCAGAGCTTCACCTGCAGAAGTTCAGACCTTCCTAGGGCTTTGTTTTTTGGAATCTGAAGTCTGTGGAACGAATGTCTTTTACCAGACCATCTGCCTCTGCTACCTTCCCCCCCATGGACCTTTGCAGATGGAGGGTGGGAGTCCAGGAAACCCGGGGGCCATAGCAGAGAAAGAACTGAGCTGCTGGACTTGGAACTAAGCAATCTTGTAACAATCTGTTTACAAGCCCAATTAGAAAAGGTATGGTTAATGCTCACTGGGGAGGGAGGCAGGCAGAAGCAAAGAAGAAATCTTGTTTAAGAGGTAAGAACAACGGTGTCTAATCCCAGCTGAAGCTCTTCCCTTTGTGCTTAACTGAAGTTCCTCCACTGGGTCCCCTGTGCAGCTCTCCCAAACTAATCCAGATTTCATCTCAGGGCCTAAATTACTGTCCTGGGTTGATGCTAAATTGTATCCCCATTCCTCTGTTTAGCTCAGAAATAAGTTTTGTACCTTTGAAAACTGGATCTGAGAGTGAAGGAGAAGCAGTGAAATTTCTGAGGTGGTTGTTTCCCAAACATAAAGATCAGAGTTTTCAACTTTCCTACACACGTCCTGTGCTGTCTGCAGTGTGTGGACAGCAGGAGAGAACTCTCCTTTGCTTTTTTGTTAGTTTTTGGCTGGCTGAGGCAGACAAGTTCTCCTGACTGTGGTTTTTTTTCCTTTTTCTTGGAACTGTTGAACCTGCTCTGGTTAAACACCCAAAGGGCCCCAGGAGCTCCCACCTGTGTCCCACCGGGCCTGGCCTGGGCCCGGCCTTTCCCAGCCCTGAGGGACCGACAGCAACTGAGCAGAGCTACAGCCACGGGAGAGACTTTCTGAATTTGGCATCTCTGGGGACACACAGAGGGGTTGTTGTTCAGAGTTGTTCCTTCATTTGTTGTGCTGAGAAGTGCTTTGTCTGTTAAATAAACAACTTTTTTCCAGTTTCCTCCAAAGAAATTTTTTTTCTGTCCCAAACCAGCTGGGGGAAGGGGCAGTTCGGATTCTCTTTCTAGAAGGACTCCATCCCGAAGTTTCTTCCCAAATTTGCCCTAAACCAGGACAGTTACCCAAAGAGATTCTTCCAGTAATGAGGAAAAAGGCACAGGTACATCCTCAGAATTTCCTTTTGGACAGCACTGCTGCCTCTCACACTCTCAGAGACCCCTACAAAAGGCTAAGCCACCCCCTACACCCCAAAACATTTCCATATGGACCAGTGCCATGCATTTTATGGCCCATTAAGACCAGGTAGCTACCTGGGGAGATGACTGAAGAAAGAAGAATGGAGTTAATTGGGCCAGGTACACAGGAGGCAAAAGAAATTTGGCAGGCGGTCGCTCGCACCACTCTAGCTGATTATCCTGGTAGTAAACCTTGCACTCTGAGACCACATTTGCTTTCCAGGCAAAGGAAAATATGTGCTTCCTCCTGTGTTCATTAAGTTGGTATGAGGACTGGTACGCGACTCCAGCAGGAAAAAAAAAGAGTTTTCCATGGCTGTGCCATCCAGTGTGTGCCTTTCCAACAACCTGCTTCAAGCTCGTTTTGTTACCTCTTTGATCACCAGAACTTTCTGCCAGAAATGACACATTAAGTACTTGGCATTCAAGAAAATAAATAAAAAAGGTCAATGGGTAAAAAGCATGTCCACACACAGAGTGGCAGGCCTAAAGAAACCAGGAGCAATGTCAGTGCCCTTTGGAAAAAAAGTCACATAGGCCAAAGGATGACTGCCAAAAAATACTAATTTCTTTTATTAGACAGTGCATGTCTTAACCCCATTTTCCTTAATGCTTTAATACACATTTTACCTCATATGACACTGATGAAATTTTAAAGCCACCTCAAAGACTACAAGGATGTATAAAAGAAGCAAAGAAACACTTGGATTTCCTCTTTACCAAAGGGGAGGAAACAAACCTTTGTTACAGATAGTAAAATGCTAAAAGTGCATAATCTATTTTTCAGTCTTCCAAGTATCCTTCCTATATACAACCATGTACACCTACCAAACCCATAAAACATTTCATTTTTGTCTCCTTCTACACATGCAGCACAATTCCAACATCCAACACAGTGTACATTGATTTTGGTGAGATTTTCAGGGAAAAAATGAAAATCAAACTCTGCAAGGACTGGAATCCTGCAACATAAAACAGCAAACATTTTGAAGTAAATAAATTCTTGTGTCAATCAACTCCAGTGAGATCCATCATACATATTTACCCATAGGCATAGGTTTCTGGAATATCAAACCCCAGATAGGTGGAGGTTTCTACACAATATTATGAAAATTAAATTAGATTTTATGTTATTCTAGTATCTATCAGCCTTGACTTTAAATCACATACTTCATTTAGTTAAGGAGAGAAAGGAGAGAAAAAGCAGGGAAAAAAAAGTTTTCCGTGAAAATGACCCTGTTTTAGGAGAAACTCAGCATACCTCTCTTTACACTGCCAACAAACTTCCCCGCCCCACCTGGACATAAACCACTTTAAACAAAAACCATAGATATACTATTACAGCTTTTTTTCAGTATGTCTGTAGAAACTGCCACATGTGCAACTGAGAAAAAGTATCTAACCCAGTAATAGCTTTCCCTTTCCAAGAGGAAATATTTGCCTCAGCATATGCCAGGTTTAGAAATACAGAAAAAAGTTCCTAAAGGCTGAGCTATGTTTGCTTTCCACAGATATCAGATAAGACCATTCACATAAAATGAAGGCATGGTTCAAAATAAAGTAGCAGCACAAAAATGTATGCTGAGATACAGAAACACCAACCCTGAACAGCAGAAGAAATCATTCAAAAAAATTAAAAGCTATGTTGTCACACACACATTCACCTCCTTTCTTACATTCAAAGTGTATGAAAATTCCAGTCCAAAATGCACTGACAGGAAAAGTTGTTCAACTGCTTAATCTTCATAGTTAACACACTCAGTGCCCTTGCAAAGTGCCTGTACGGATTTAATCTCACAGACACCTCAGAAGACCATGGACAGATATTATCACCCAACAGCCATTAGTCCTCATTTTGTATATACCAACAAATATCCTTTTCTGCTTTTCCAGCTGAAGGAGCCAGTTACCTGCTGTGCTCTGTGAGCTCCCATCCACATTCCCCAGGAAACGGATAACGTGCCGAGCTCACTCAGATGCAAAATAATTCCCAACTTACTCAAGTAAAGTCTCTCCACTGCATTCTCAGGCTGAACTATGTGTTAACTGTATTTATTCACCACTGAAAGGCTACACATTACAGTTATAACCCTGGCAAATACTGAGCATTTAAATAATTCTGCTTTTCCTTATCTGCACAAAGGGGTTTTATTCCTCTACCACAGCTGTACACAAAAGAATAGAGTGCCATTTCAACCCAAAACTCTCTGAAGTTACTACTTACCAGCTTGTAATTATATATTCAGCAAGCCTGAAGAGCTGAAAAGATTTTGTTGCCGGAGACAAAAGTTACAAAAAACCAGGCAAAGTTAACAAAAATGAAGGGAAACTAGCATAAATCCTCTCTTCATTCATCTACTTAAATGTTCCTGAAGACTAAAAAGGACCTTAAAGAAAGCGCTCTCAGCAAAGACTACATCCTCTTGTCAGTCAAACCCTGCATAGTTTCAGCTAGGCATTCGTCCAAAAAGACATGGAATTATTCTATTTTTGTCTCCCAATGCAAGTGGAAACATTTTTACAGATTTGTGGTGAGGATTTCAATTTTTGTAGTGGTCAGCTAGTAGAGGAATGTAATTAAAGACCCTGATAAATGTAAGATAGTCCAGAAAGGAGGAACAAGATAAATCTGGAGATAAATAAAATTCCATTACAATACAGTCTGATATAAAAACACATTAAAAACTTTCAATGAAGTTAAAAATCCAGATGTGGTTTACTGGAAAAAAGCTGTAAAAACTTTTTCTTTTAAAACAGAATTGTTGTCAGTAGTAGGATACCAACACAGTTTCAACTAAAAGTAGAAATAATAATATTAATATTTTGAATAACTAAATAATAATTTAAATAATTTTATTTTGAAAATTTAATTATATGACGCAGAGCTCTAAAAGTTTGGTTTACCACCCATGTTATATCTGGTATGTTACTGGTTTTACACAGCACAGGTGTTTCCTTAGAAATACTTCACATGTTGCCTGTTGCTGTCTTACAAAACAAACCTACACTTCTGGCTTTGTAAAGTAGGAAAATACCTTGGAAAATATCTTTGGCTTCTATTGCATTTAATTTTTGCTCCTATTCTATCAGTAAGAAAGTATGGCCATTTCCCCTGCACAGTCAGTCTGGAAATTTCACTCAGTGTACATCATTACAGATCCCTGGAGCTCTTCAGATCTGAGACTTTCCTCAGAAGGGAAGCTTTTAGTTCAATTTCCCAAAACTCTCATGGTTGAAGAGGTTGAACTTGTGTCCTTGCTGCCTTCTCCTCTCTGCTCCTGCTTCCTCATCCATTGTGCCTTTCACAGTGGCTGCGATTCTGCTCTCATCCATCCTCCCCTAATGTGCACCATGGCTGCCGTTTTCCATTATGCACTGATTTTTAGTCCTCTTTGCACCTCGGTCCCTGTCTCCAGGTCCTGCCCAGCCTGTCTCCAGCCACTGCTCCTAAAGCTGTAGAGATCTCCCTCCTGATTTAGTCCAAGAAGTGACTTGATCCTGGCTGTCATCATCCCTCAGGTCAAAGCCTTCCTCCACATGCACTAGGAGACATGAGAGCTGTAAGCTGGAGGCTTGAAAGGATCAAACAATTTTAACATAGAAGAAAAGAAGAATTTTTTGTCCCCCTGTTCCCTGGCTCTTAACTTACCTGTTGCTTTCTTGCTTGGAATTTTTACATTCCTTTACAATGTAAATGCCCTTGAGGTAAGAATTTTCTCACACTATATTTGAATTAGTCTCTGGAGTAGCAAGATCCAGGCTTTTCACACTGTAAAGCAAACAAGAAATAAGCTCCTTCTTTAATATCTTGCTACTTATTACCTTCTTCCTCAAGTCACAGCTCTTCTGAGATGCAGCTTTCAACTAACTGTAGAGATTTGGTTTAGTTTTAGGGATAAAAAGGGAGTCTAAATAAACCCTGTGTAGATGGGTGCATGTTGTAGATTGCTACCCACAAATTACTAGAAATGACAGTGGGCTGCTAAAGCTTCAGCAGGACAAGAAAGTTGCTTCCCTTTGGAGCATCTCAGGCATATTACAGTGCAGGTTTCTCTAACCAGGAGCATGACATGCTATCATTCCATTCTTGAATTCTCATGTTTGCTGAGAGTGGGACAAGAAAATGCGAATGAGAAGAGCACAGGGTGGAGCACAGGGAGGCAGAAGGAGGGAAAATGAGCCCTAAATGCTAAGGAGCAGTTCTGCTAGGATAACATCTGGGAAGGCAGGATAAGGACAAGGCAGGATCATCTCTATTAAATTTGTCAGCCCTTTTCTTGTTGATGTAGTAGTTGTATTCCTCTATTTAATCCTTTCCTACAGGATACCTGGAAATTCTTCACTAGTGACACGTAGAGAAGCTACCTCAGGAAGTGCCACAGGGGTACCCAGAAAACCACAAACTTTCTTCAGCCTCATTTTTACCTCAGACTTTATGAATAAGCAAATTATCCAGTCCATGTCCTAAAAGCCTGCCCATATCTGCTCTGGCACCTACAGATGGACTATTCCCACTCCTCTTCTTCCAATATTCCAGCTTTAGTTCAATCCCTTGCCGTCCTCCCCCATAGTAATACTGTAGCTGTTTATACAGCTTGCTCCTTCCTGGGCAGCCTTTCTCTCCAGCCCCCCAGGATTTTGCTGGGCAGAGCAATCCAGTCCTGCAACTCCTGGGGAGAGGACAGTGCCTCCCTACCTGGGCCAGCACAGAGGGTTTGGTTTTAATTCTGCTTGTCCCAGTCATCTAGAGGATGTGTGTGATGCCAGTCATCTAGAGGATGAACAGTGCTTTTAAGATGAGCAAAATACTATAATTTGGGGAGTTTGCAATTTACCAAAAGTGAATTATGTGCTCAGGGCAGCTCCTAAGCAATAAAAGACTTGTGGTGACACAGCCTAGAAAGCAAGGCTCTCAAATCTTGAGTTCCTCACAGCAGAGAAGGGCAGCCAGCAGTCCCATGACTTCTCTCTGCAGTGGAGAGCCCAAACGCACACCTGGTGTAGGTCACTGTTAAGCTCCACCACCAGCACCTGATGTTAAATACAATTCCCAACAATTCTGATGTCCAAAATATAGGAAAATCATCAAGGCTTTGCATTGTTAGTGCCTAATTAACACCACATTTCTTACTGGCAGGCCATCAGCCACTATTGCACCAGTATGACATTGACTTTTAAAATGGAGATGTTTTATGGCACTGATTGCTTAACTGTCTTGTTCTAAAATTGCCTGGTCTCCAAAATCCATCCATTTTAAGGAGTTCCTGAGAGGCAAAAAGCGCTGGATTAAGATTACTGTTCCGTTACTGGTCAGAGTGTTAATTTCCTTCCTGTGATACCAGGCTGCTTATCATCTTTGACAACACGCTTAATTGCTGTTACAACCCCCACATCTTTTTCATAGGTGCTGTCAAGATTATTTTAATTAAAACAATATCTATTCAGAGGTTAATGAAAATAGAGAGAAAAAAATCCAGCAGGAATTTGTCATTTGCCACACTTCATTCCCCAGGATTCATGGAGACCAAGTGGGACAAGGAAAACACCCCTGCATGGCTTCCACAAAGATATGGCTCCATCTCACTCTGTTTGTCAGGCAGACTCAGCACGTTTTCCACAGAGAAACCACCAAAGCCCTTGTTACTCTCTTCAGAAATACCAATGACCATGGGGTTTGTAAAATCTCCTTCCTTAAGTCAAAAGTTACTTCCACAGCACTATAGGCATAATGTGGGGTCACCTACACTTTTTCGAAGATAAGATAATTTAGTATTAAAAATGCATTTCTTTTTATATTTTAAAACCAAATAAACAATACCACATGTGGGTACCCCATGCTTCCAATAATAAATGCACTGAGCACACAATACATTTACTCAATACTCTTTTTTTAAAAGCAGACTAATCTCCACTTTAAATAAAACCTGTGTATAATTAGACAAATCAATTTCAATTTTTTTTTTTTCAGTTAGCAACCCTCACTTAGTGCTAAATTCTATCTCTGAAAACTGCTAGTCTAACAAATTACAGGTTTTCAGTCAAACCAGCACATTTTGTTGGCTGTGTATGGTTACAGTCCACAGACTTTGGAGACTGTTTCAGTAAAGTTTCTTGAAGTAACACTCACGAGTGTAGAGCTCACTGACTGCTCCATTTTAAATACAATTTACAACCTGAGGGTGTTTCAATGTGTGTGGGTGACAGCAAACACTCACTCACTCACCTTCTGCAACCCAAAGCAATGACTTTGGGGGTGGTTTGCCAAAATTCCAGGCTCCCCTTCTAGCTCAGCCCATTGTCTGCTCTGTGGTCTCGTTTTCTGTTCCACAGTAAAGTCACTGCTACAGGTTGCTTTTTATCTGGATAAATGGTCACCTCCCCAGCTGATACCTGTTCCCTCTGAGGAGAAACTGCAAATTCCACATCTCTGTATAAGCAGCAGAACAAGCAGAGGTTGTTTTACCACAGATTTCCATGCTATTTATTGAACTTTCTCGTCTCAGTTCCTTGCCATGTGCCATATTACACCCATTATGTCTCCCCTGCTTCCTTCTAATAGACCCCTCAAGCACATTTCCAGATGACAGGTAGCTCCTGAAAAAAAAAAGCTAGAGCAGCTAATTCCTCACTTTTCCCCTAGTAGGAAACTGATTTCGATATAACTTAGCACCTATGACACACAGGAATTTCTCAGACTTTCCTGGTTACACAGCTGTGGGGTGTGTCCCACTCCCTCCTGCAAAGTCACATCCCAGTGCGAGGGTACTGAGGACAGCTGACAAAAACTTGTTCTCCATACTGGAAAGCAGAATGCTGCAGCAGAACACAGCACATCTGGTGTAAACTTCTTATGGATTTGCTATTGTGCTATGTACTGCTCATGCAAAAAACATACAATTGTTAAAAAAACTATGTATGAGTACCAAAAAAACCCTGGGAAACAAACTGGAAGGAATCCCTTATGAGGTCAACATTGCTGCTCTTCATCAAGGGGCGACAGAAATCTGAAGGCCTACTGCAAATAAGGAAAACTCTGTCTGCACAGGCAGTGTCAGAGAGATTTTCCTGGCCAAATAACTGCCTCACACTGCATCTGAACACATCATATTCCCCCCATCCTGCTTGCAAGCATGTGTTGTTCTGTGAAAGGGAACTCCTTCTAATGTAAAGTTGCCAAACATAAATCAGCCTTGAATAGGAATAATTAGAGTAAGTTAGAAGATTAAAACCATGGGAACAAACTGAAATATACAACAACTCCTCTGTAGCTGTGATTTTCTGCGGGGGAGGCAGAGGACTCTTGTTCTCACTCACACTCCATGGGGACATTTTCTGGTAAAGGGGCAGCATTGTCACTCGCTCTCAGATTTCCTCATGCCTTTTTTTGTGACTATGATGATGCCTCAAAGCCTTTTCTATTAGCCTTTCCCATTATTAACCTTCTATAGCTCATAACAGATCGTATGCTTTCTGCTGCAAGGATAAAGGGGCTCTTCAATCCTCACACACTGCAGTGATTCTGATTACTGGGAGGATATTTGAAATATAATATTGTGAGGAGAGGTGCAATTATGTCTGTATTTGAATGGATCTATTCTAAGGGGCTTTGCAAATCCAGACTGTCATGGATGCTATAGGCCCTTGGGGTCAAGCAGTTCATCAGGAAATAATCAGGACCTGAAAATGGTCTGGTTGTTTTTTGGATGCTTGGCAAATTCCACCACCTTCTCAGGAAACTGGTATTAATTATTCTCATTGTAAGTGCTCAAACTGTTCAGTGAGCACTGGCATTGATACCAGTGATCCCTAACCCTCCTAATGGTACCACCAAAATTATTTTCTTTTCCTGGTTACTGGATGTCGTTGCATTGTGCATCACTTGTTTTGTGTTTTTTAATTCTTTCATCATCATTGTGATTGCCTTTATTTCCCCTTCTATTTCTCTCCTACTGAACTGTCTTTATCTCATATCATAAATTTCATTCTTTCTTCCCAGTTGTCTCCCCCATCCCCCTGGTGGTGGGGGGAGAGGGCATGAATGGCTGTGTGGGTTTATCTGCCTGCCAGGTTAAACCACAACAATCCAATGCAGATTAAATAGCATCTCAGATTCTGAAGATTAGATGCATTTCTTCCTCCATAAGCCTTTTAGTCAAAACTGGCCTTCCAAAAACTTGAAAGGTGGGGGGAAAACAGAATTTTCTTCCTTCTTTGAAATTAAGGTTTGGATTTCATCCCTTTCCAGTTTATCTTCTCTCATTTTAGTTTCTTCATAGCTCTCAGTCTCTGCTCAGCCTTTGCTGACTGGGCAGTGTCTACAGCGAGGCACACGCCGAAGCCCCCACACCATCACCACTGAAGTTAGTTCTCAACTAGAAAACATGAACTTCCTTTCTCCTCTTCTGCCTCCCTTGTGGATTCATTCCAGCAAAGCAATAATGTAAAATGTGTTGTACAAGCCATAGGGAAAGTCACAGCTTTTCATTTCCCAGACAGCCTAACCTAGGCCAAGAGCCCTGTGAAGAAAGCCAGGTTTCCAGACACTCTTCCCACCCATACAAGCACTATGGCCCAAAACAAGATGTTTAATTATCATCTTGCCAAGGTAGCCCAAAGTCAGCTTTTCTGACAAATATTCCTTCAAAATTTTGTCTTGTTTGTGGCTGCAGCACTCAGCCAGGCTCCATCATCCTAGTGAGACATGCTAAGTGTAGAGCTAGCTTAGAAATCTGGCCTGAAGAGTGATCAACCAGCTTTTCACATAACCTTTTGTTAGAAATTCTACGAGTCAACATATGTTCCCAGGGAGGAAAAGATCCAAATCTGGGCTTAAAACATCAAGGTCCCTTGGGAGTGCAGGCTGCAGGCAGCATCAGTCAAGCACAGGCTGAGAGGAAGGACCAGTGATCCCAAGGACCATTCCTGTGGGATTTCCATGAGCTCGAATTACAGTCTCAGGCACACAGAACAGGGCACCCAAAACAGAACAAAGAAACCCTGCAGAAATCACACAGCCTCTGCCACAGCCAGCTTCAAAGCAGTAGTTGGGCAGTAACCACATCCAATCATGCAGGAATGCCAAAGCCACTGGAGTCCTTCCACAAAAAATAGATACTCTCCACGTTCTAATGCTGTCCTCCATCACAAGACAAAATCAAGACTTTGCTTTCCAAAAAAAACAAGCTGGATGGCTAGGTGGCTCGTGTGCAGAAACATCTGGGCTGGATAGGGAATAAACATACAGAAAACAGCCAGTGAGAGTGTCAAAAGTTCAGGGAAGCAGGAACTGAACATCATCTTATTTCAATCCTATAGGCTAAGATACCACAGAAAATCAAGTCAAAAATTGCAAGTCTGTTGTGCAGGAGAAATCAAGAGTATTTAACTTTTTAGAGTGAACAGTTTCCTATTACTTTCCTTCTCCCTATAAATTATGATCTCTTACAAGCCAAGCACAGAGAATAAAGTGCCAAACTCAGTAGATAGCCCCAGTCACCAGGAAGGAAAGGAGAGGCCTCTGACAGTGGCAGCACATAAATATGTACAATTTCAGGGAAACAACACTAAAAGTTTTCCATGTCTAGCAACACGGTCTCACCAAATGAAGTTGTCAAAGAAAGACAACGAGTGCTTTATACTGCATAAAGTTGATAATTTTGCATTAAAATTAAACCTGCACTTAGGACAAGCCATGTCTCAATTTCCCACCAATTACTATCAGGGAAAAAAATGCTTTTAAGCAGAGTCCCATTCTCCAACAGACGGAGGTTTTGATATCCAGTAGCAAAACAAATAATTTATTGGATCCTTACAATAATGTATCAGATTAACTTGCTGCATTTCACTCTAACATTACAATGCATTCTAATAAGCTTTACTTCATCTTTAATGAACAAGAAAAACATTGTAAAAAAAAAAGTAAATTATATGTATTTTTAAACACTACAGGTTAAAAAAAAATATTCTATGACACTTGATGATGGAGCATCTGCACATTGTTCTTGATAAATTTCAACAAGTATGACAGCTCTTAGCAGCCACCACCATCAGAAGCAAGCCAGACATCTATAAAGGGACATCAGCTGAGTTAAATTATTCTGTGTATTACTATATTCTAGGATTTTATAGAAGCAAAGTCACTCTAGGGAAATCTTGAGTGCACCAGCTTTTCCTTGGATCATTATTGCCCAGTTCAAAATGCTGCCCTGCTTATATGTTCATACTTTTTTTTTCCTTTTCTTTCTTTTTTTTTTTTTTTTTTTTTTTTCGGTTTCTTCCTTCTTGTCTGTTAGGAACGACATNTTTTGGGAAGGTGGGAGGTTTGGATTGTAAATTCATTCTACAGAGGGGTTTCTTCCTTCCCCCCACCCCCAATGTAATCTTTCCACCAGAGCTGTAGAGCAACACTGCTCCACTCACCATCACTATTGGCAGGCTTCAGCAGACACTCCCTCTCAGCACCACCCAAAACTAAACCTCCAGATAATTCTTATTGGAAAGGCCAGTTCAGTTTTGTAGACACAGCTGGCCTCACCATTGAAATTTTCTCTACTCCAGTTTCTCTGCCCATGCTGGACACCCTCCTCTAAATTTCCTACTCACATTAACATGTCCCTGATTGTTTTTAAACCATGACAACAGTGGAAGTAATGTACCTCGAGATACCTGCTTTGGGATGAGGCTGTGCTGCTCCTCAGCTTCCAAAGGCCAGCTGGGAAAATCTTCATGGGCTAAAATTCTGTGGCTGATATACATTGGTTTTTTTGGAACCTGGCTGATGAATTCTGAATTCTTGTGAGATATTTACTTGTGAGGCATCGTCAGATTTCGGCCATCAAACTTGAAGATATGCTTCTCTTTGAAGATGTGCTTCCTTTAAAAACTTGTAGAAGTCAATTACTTTGTAGTAAAGTGCTTGAATGTGCTTTTAATGTCATGTCCATGGCGCTAGAGCCTGCATTGAAGTGGTTTTTTTGGAATTAGATTGATTGTTCCAAGTTGAGTCATGAATTCCAAGATGAGTTTGGTTCAGCTACCAAACATGGTTGTTCCAGTCCATTTATGCAAAGATATGANGAGTCCTACAAACTACAAACTCACAGTACTTCTGATTTTCTGTTTAAAGTCAACTGCCCTGAGAAACTCAGCATAAATTAATTCATACATACACCTTGTACCCTTTGCAGACTGGCAAAGTTCTGTTCTCTCACTGGCTTACTTAGAACTGAAAATAAAACACACTCTGCAATTTGGGAAGGTCTTCCAAAGAACAGGTCAGGATACTCTGTTCCACTTGCAAACACAGGGTAAGGTCTGTGACCTTCATGTCAAAATGCAAACAAAATAAGGATTGGTCTGCAGCACTAAGTTTCCCAATGTCCTTCTCCCACAGGTATTACACTGGTAAGACACGTGGCTTGTAACATAAAATACATGAGGACTATCACAGAAATATTCCGTAAGGGTGAGGAAAAGTTATCAAATACTTCTACCAGACCAACTAGACAAGTACAAATCTGAAATCTGTGGTTATTAGGCTTGATAGCAACTCTCCTCTGCCCATGAACTTACCTTTTACCTTTTCCATTATAACAGCTTCCAGTAGCTATCTATAAATGGTTAATGATAGGAGCTCCTGCAGAAAACTATATTTCTGAAACAATCTAGATTAAAAATGAGAAGCATATATTGGCAACTTCATTTATATCAATAGTAATATGAATAATTGATCTTCCTTTAGACCATCTGCAAAACTGATAAAAATCCGGAAAGATAATTCTGATTTTCAGTTTCTTCTCCTCAGAAAGAGAAAAAAAAAAAAAATCTGTTTAAACTTGAGTAGCAAATTCCATTTTATGTGAAAAGAAGCAAAAGTTACCCTGACTCACTCACACTTCCTGGTAACTGAGTTATACCAGAGGCTTTCTGTGGCTCCTGTGCCCTCTAGCTTCTAGAAGATGTATTTACCAATCACTCCCTAAACTTGAGAAGGTTTATAGAGTTTTCATTTCCATGCAGTCATGAAAAACTTGCTAAAACAAAAAGTGATGCCTTTCTCTCTCTTCCTCCCAGATATAATTTTAACCTGAGACTAAATTGAAGACAATATTAGTCTAGATTTTTGTTTACCTTACAGGCACTGCATACTTCTGTGGTGATATAAATGAGCTTTATATGTACACATTATATTAATAGTAATTTGGAGCCCTCTGTAAGTGCTTTAAAGGAGATTCAGCTCACCAGAGAAATGCCAACCGAATGGGAAATAGCAATGCTGAGAAAAAAAGTGAGTTGTGAGACCTAAGGGATACTAAATCAGGCCATTATATGGCATACAGCAAAAAGCACCTGATGCACAAAGGGCAGGCTGAAGGCTGTACCTCCTGACACCCAGCAGGTTTCAGGTTGAACTGATACACGAGAAACACCTGGCTGGGGAGAGGAACCAGCCACAAGAAAAGATAATCCTAATGTCCATAGCTAGAGAACCCATAACAGCCTGATGGAGAAAGCACTTTTCTTGGAGTTTAGGAGGCTGATGGAGCATGATCAGCTTAAAGCTTGCTGGCTGTGAGAGACAATCCAAGTTAATTTTATCTTGACATTTCATTAAAAACACCTGAACTAGAAGTGGTTTTCACCTGCCAGATTACAGGTCTGTAAGGGTAGAGGCTTGACCTCCAATCCTGCCTGCCACATCATTGCAGTGACACCAGTGGCAGCCGATGAAGTGCAGCTCCTACAAATCTAAATGATAACAAATGTTATGTTGAGGAAAAAGTCAAGGGAATAACAGAATAGGGACACAAATCCTATCAAAAACTTCAACCACAAAGGCACTTCCATAAGTTAAATACTAAATTCATGTGGTCACATAGCTCTACCCCTGTCTATTAGGAAAAGATGCAATAAAGACATTTTGTTTCTTCTGAGAACCCAAGCCATGAAGAAGAAACAAATGGCATCTTCACATTGTGCAAACAAACCTTTTGTCCACAGAACTGTGCAACCTTACCAAGACTAAGCTTAAACTAGAGGTGGCCAGAGCATAAAGTTTATGAAAAAAATCTTTGACTTCACTTTCAATGCACGTAAACTGCTTCAAATAGCTTGGACTCATCTGCGTATCAGTAAGCCTTTTAAATAAAAACTATGGCAGTTTTCATTTAAACTCTGTATTTCCAGTATTTGAAGGTCAGAACCATTTCCTTTTTCTATGTCATTCTCTGCTTCTATTACATTTAGAACAACAATCAATATTAATTTTCATAACTAATTTAACTCTTAGATAGTATCTTTAGCTACAGAATGATAAAAAAGGACTGCATTAACTAAGAGTGAAACCTTCCTTGGAAAATGTACGCACTCAAGAATGACCCTGGTAACATTGTCTTCTTCAGCCTGTCTAGCAGGATGGACATGCTAGAAAGTTCCCCCAAGCTACTAAGACAGTTTCATAGAGAAAATTTGCCTGTCCAGACGGAAGTCACTGAACTACAAGGACTGTCATCCTTCTCCTGATGCATTCCACTTTCTTGGAATTCATTTCCAGCAACAAGCCATTCCTACCCACTACAAATAACAACTATGATATAGTTCCATATAAAATCACAGTCATTTCATGAGCTAAAAATGAAATTATAAACTATTTATTCAACTATTTTAGGAACTTATGGTAACTAGAATAATTGGCTCCCTCCACAACAAAAGACAGTGAAGATCTGTAACAGTTGTTCAAGCATATCAGGAGAATAATGTGCAAGTTAATGTCTGACACAATACATTTGGACATTTCACACGTTTGCAAAGCTAAAAAAAGCCTTTATAAAGGCTCCAAAGAGCCATGTAATTATGTTCCTTTAGTGTGGTGAATTAACCCTGGCTAGACCAGATACCCACCAAATTCACCCTGTAACTCTCCATCCTCAGCTGGACATGGGAGGGAAAATATAGTGAAAGGTTCACGGGACAAGATAAGAACAGGGAGAGATCACTCAGCACTCACTGTAACAGGCAAAGCAGAATAAATTTGTGAAAATCAGTTTAATTTATTACAATCCAACCACAGTTAAATAATAATAATAAGTAAAATCAAGTCTTACAAACACTTCCTCCCCACCTCTCTTCTTCCAGGTGTAACTTTATCCCCAATTTCTCTACCTTGTTCACCCCCAGGAGGGCAGGGTGACGGAGAATGAGGGCTGGGGTCAGTTCATCACACACTGCTTCTTGCAACTCCTTTCTCTGTCTAGGCAGGGCTCCTCACACTGCTCCCCTGCTCCAGAGTGGGGCCCCTCCCACAGGAGAAAGTCCTCCAGGAACTTTCCCAGTGTGAGTCTTTCCCATGGCTGCCCTTCACGAACTGCTCGAGCATTGGTCCCTTTCCACAGCGTGCAGTCCTTCAGGGACAGGCTGCTCCAGCGTGAGTCCCTCATGGGGTCACAAGTCCTGCCAACAAACCTGCTCCAGTGTGAGCTCCTCTTTCCATGTCTCCAGAGCCAAGAGCCTGCTGTCCCCATCAGCCCTGGCAGAGGAGGAGGCACTCTCCAGCGTGCCCAGCAGCCTGAGTCACAGCTGCTGGGGAGGACAGGAGCCAGCGACTGAAAACACCAACCTGACTGTCCTGTGCACCTGTGTCCTGGTTTAGGGCAAATTTGGGAGTGTGGGAACACAAGATTCGCCTCCAGCTGTCCTGGAAGTTCGAGGACCTGGGCAGGGGTCTCAGAGACCCTGGCACACAGCCCAGAGCACCTGTGGTTTTGATTTTAACCCATGGGAACAATTGCCAACCTTAAAAGAAGAATTACAAGTCACAGGAGTTTAAATAGATTGTTAGTGAGTTTGTCACAAGGTGTAAAAGTAGTTTTTGAGTTTTGGTACAGGGGGGTGAGAAAATTCTAAGATGGAGGAACCTCGTGGTTTTTAGGTTTCTTCCTTCTTCTTCTTCCCTCTCCATCTTCTTGGTGACGGAGACATGACTGATTGGTTTAAAGTAAAATCTGACTGTCTAATGTAGAGAATAGGTATTGGAGATAATTAGTAANTTGGAGGAAACTGGAAAAAAGTTGTTTATTTAACAGACAAAGCACTTCTTAGCAGAACAAATGAACAACTCTGAACAACAAAACCTCTCATTGCTCTGCAGAGATGCCAAATTCAGAAAGTCTCTCCCGTGGCTGTAGCTCGGCTCAGTTGCTGTCGGTCCCTCAGGGCTGGGAAAGGCCGGGCCCAGGCCAGGCCCGGTGGGACACAGGTGGGAGCTCCTGGGGCCCTTTGGGTGTTTAACCAGAGCAGGTTCAAACAGTTCCAAGGAAAAGGAAAAAAAACACAGTCCGGAGAACTTCTGTGCCTCAGCCAGCCAAAAACTAACAAAAAGCAAAGGAGAGCTCTCTCCTGCAGTCCACACATTGCCAACAACACGGTAGGAAAGCTGAAAACTCTGATCTTTATGTTTAGAAAACAACCACCTTAGGCATTCCACCACATCACCTTCACTCTCAGATCCAGTTTTTAAAGGTACAACACTTATTTCTGAGCTAAACAGATGAATGGGGATACAATTTAGCATCAACCCAGGAGAACCTGCTGTGCTCTAGGGGGACAGGTGGCCTCTCAGGGAGCTCAGGGACACACCTGGGGTGTTTGGCAGGCAGCTCCCTGGCAGCTCTGCCTCAGCATCCGTGGTTTGCAGTCACACAAATTGTTTGTTCAGTGCTTGAAGCCCTCCAGCTTCACATCCACACTGGAAGGCAATTATTTGCTTTCGTGGAGGTGACACTAATATAATTTAGCAGGGATCACAGCTCAGCCCCAGCCAAAAGAGTAATTGGTGAAAATAAGAGCTGTGGTGAAGCCAAGAATAGAAAGAAAAGATAAATGTTGCAATGATCTTGATTACTCCATTGAAATAGAAATCTCACAGAGATTGGAAAGTTCACAGAGAAAGTATGTCAGAAAAGAATGTTAGATGTAATTTGGAAATGGGAATTCTTTCCTTTCTGTGGA
>VZTB01000039.1:813050-846431 GCA_013397245.1 Thryothorus ludovicianus | reverse complement strand
ATCTGCTGCTCTCTGCTTGCTTTCCCCCCCCTTCTTTTCCATCAGCCAATCTCCCCTTGCGAGCTTCGTAAAAGTTAACTCCGAAGTAGATCTAACGTGTATTTTGGTAATTAAAAAAAAAAAAGTAAATGTTCTTCAAGCAAAATACTAAGATAAATGGAATGGTAATAGGAAGGGGAATGTGTGGTCAAATACACCAAGCTTTTTACTTGCCTGGAATGCTGTACGGAGTTTTAGTCATCTGCTCTCCGAAAGGATCCTGCAGAATTTGAGGGAACTTGGAAACAGCACATTGGGAGACTCTGGAAAAATACAATCCAAAGTTTTGTTTTTTTAAAAAAAATAAAAATCATGTATGATATAGGAATAAAGATAAATAAGCTAGAGCAAAATATACAAAACTCACAAACGGTGTGCAGAAATACACCAGGAGCATCTTCTTGACACATAAAAAAGAAGAGCCATTATAACAGTGAAAATATCCAGTTCACTAAAGTAAAATAATCATAGACTCATAGAATAAATTAGGTTGGAAAAGACCCTTAAGATCATTGAGTGCAACTGTTAACCCAGCACTGCCAACTCTGCCACTCAACCATGCCCCCAAATGCCACATCTGCACAGCTTTTAAATGCCTCCAGGGATGACAACTCCACCACTTCCCCAGGTAGCCTGTTCCAGTGCTAACAACCTTTGGGTGACAACCCAGTTGTCACAGAATGTATAGTTAGGCTAACACAATTTCATATTGTGGAGGTCACCAGCTTTGACATGGAGAAAAATCTAAAGATTTGTTATAGTAAAAATACATTCTAACACTGTTTCTAAAAAGTGATCTAAGGTTTCAGTCTTGAGTTTAGTCTCAGCTTTAATTTTTAAAATGTAGATTCATATTTTAATTTTTTTTTTATCCTATGTGGCCTTCTGCAGGCTGTATTGTACCTTTCTCTGAAGCACCTTGAGCTGCCCACTTGTGGAAACAAAGTTGGGCTCTGCTCTCCGTTGTTGGCTATCACCTTGGCTCTCACTCCTCTCTAAGGACTATGAAAGTGTCCCCAGCCCTTAATTTGGAGAGCTGGTTTCTTTAGGTGCACAGCAAAGCACAGAATGTAATGTGGGATAATTAATTTCATTTTCTAACGAAACAAATTAGCTCACCACAGACCCTGCTGTGTAATGCCACAGCTGTCCCACCTTGGATCACCTGTGTGCCCTGCTGAAAGTTATTCAACTCTGCGTTTCACATCAATGTTTAGTGTTGTTTCACTTTTTCATTCCCTGTGCTCCAGATTGGGTTGTAATAGCGTTTGACACTTTTTATTCCTTTTTTTCCCCCCCCAAAGATCTTCAGCCTTGATCTTGGGGGCATATCTGCCGTTGTGCTGAATGGCTATGATGCAGTGAAGGAATGCCTCGTCCACCAAAGTGAAATCTTTGCAGACAGGCCTTCTCTTCCCTTGTTCAAGAAGCTGACAAACATGGGAGGTGAGTGCTCATGTCTTTTGTCTAAAAATGTAATTTTTGTCCTATAGATGAACAAATCACATGAAGCATCTGCTTTAGCCATTTTCTCTACTTGATGTCCTTTCATAAAATACCTGATGCTTCTTTAAAGATATCATTTGGAAGGGATTGTCACTCGTGACTATGTTCCATAGCAAGATGTCTGAAATATTTTGTCTCATTTTTTGTCTTGTTGAATAATTTTCTTATCTTATAGGGGAAGAAAACTAAAGCATTGCATAAAATACTGTGTCAAAATATTTTTTCAGGCTTACTGAACAGTAAATATGGCAGAGGATGGACAGAGCACCGCAAATTAGCTGTAAATACCTTTCGAATTTTTGGATATGGTCAAAGGTCCTTTGAACACAAAATTTCAGAAGAATCTCTATTTTTTCTTGATGCCATTGATACATACAAAGGCAGACCCTTTGATCTTAAGCACTTGATAACAAATGCTGTTTCAAACATTACTAATTTGATTATTTTTGGAGAACGTTTCACATACGAAGATACTGAATTTCAGCACATGATTGAGATTTTTAGTGAAAACATTGAGTTAGCTGCTAGTGCTTCTGTATTTTTATATAATGCTTTTCCTTGGATTGGTATCTTGCCATTTGGGAAACACCAGCAGCTGTTTAAAAATGCAGCTGAAGTCTATGAGTTTCTTCATGAGCTTATTGAACGTGTCTCTGAAAATAGGAAGCCTCAGTCACCTCGACATTTCGTAGATGCATATTTAGATGAGATGGATTGCAATGGAAATGACCCAGAATCTACATATTCCAGAGAAAATTTAATTTTCTCCGTTGGAGAGCTCATCATAGCTGGGACAGAAACCACAACAAATGTTTTAAGATGGGCGGTGTTATTTATGGCTCTTTATCCAAACATTCAAGGTAAGAAATTTGACATTTTGAGGAACTGATTCACTTTCCTATTGCAAATTAAAAATGTATTTTCAAAGTGGTGCATTGATCCATAATCATCATCCAAAAAGTGCTTTGTATATATTCTATTGTATCATTTACCAAATATACTATGGATAAAGATGGAAAGCTTCTTTTAAATGAAGGCAAAGATATCAAGAGTTCAAGTGTCATGATAAAATTTTAACATATTATTTTGTGAATACATTTTTATGAAGCTTTAATACTTTTAAGTATTTCTAATATATTTAAGTTTAGCATTGTGATGCATGATCTGTTGTTGGCAGATGTACTAATCTATGTAGTTAATAAATAATAAGAAAATGTAATTAAATATGAAAGTAATAAACTAAATTAAAAACTTACAAGTGTCAGCAAAAATGTAAATCAGGTTGTGATTTACATTTGTTAACAATTTAGATACAATTTTTTTTATCTTAAGTGCCCCAGTTCACAACAGATTTACATAAGATAGACAGGAATACTTATACTTTTGAAATAACAGAAATGGCTTTTAAAAGTAAAGAGATGTGTTACAGTCATTCTGGAGTAAGACAGCAATAGATGTCTGAGTGTTAGCCCAGACATTTTGAGGAGTTTGGATTCTAGAAGTGAACTGTCACATTTCTGGTTTCACTGCCAAACCCTCAGCAGTGCTTGGTTCAGTTGGGGCTTCCAGCACTGGGAGGAGGAGTGGCCCTTTTTACTTAGAAAGTTACTACTGGTACTTTGACGAAAAAATATCACTCTAATATCAAAATACAAAACTTATATATCAAAATATCAATATCAATTTCACCATGGTTTCAGAGTGGGGATTATAACACTAACCATGGATAGGAATATAATCTAAATTTAAAAGCTTGTAAGCTGCTGGGTTTTTTTATATAAGGTATATCATGTTTCATTAGTCTTTTAAAATGTATATATGTATATACACAAATGCTTTAGCTTAAATTAAGATGCAAAGGCGATTACAAAATAAACCTCAGCTTTTATTCCTAACAGGACAAGTTCAAAGAGAAATCGATCTTGTCATTGGCCCAAACAAAATGCCCACCCTGGAAGAGAAGTGCAAGATGCCCTACACAGAGGCTGTTCTACACGAGGTTCTGAGGTTCTGTAACATAGTCCCGCTGGGGATTTTCCATGCAACTTCCAAGGACACTGTTGTGCGTGGTTACACGATTCCTGCAGGCACCACAGTCATTACCAACCTCTACTCTGTTCACTTTGATGAAAAATACTGGAGCAACCCAGAAGTGTTTTTTCCTGAGAGGTTTTTGGACGCTAATGGGCAGTTTGTCAAGAAAGAGGCGTTTATTCCTTTTTCCCTTGGTAAGAGCAATTCCTTCCACTGTTCCTTTTCACAAATCCAGAGATGTGTAAAGAGTAAGGGACACCAATAGATGGACAGAATCATATCCTCAGTTCTGATTGAAAGATATCCAATATAATTCAATTTAAAGATATTCAATATAATGTACTCTGGAGACAACAAATTTTAGCATCACATCTTTTATATAGATGAGCTCAGTATCATGTATAAACTAATAAAAATCCTCCTTACAAAGTTCTAATAATTGCCAGTTAATAATGACTGACAGGAGAAGTAATTAAGAAAATAGTAGGGGGAAAAAGTTAAAATTCACATCATTTTTGAAAGCATCTTCTATCTAGGGTGGAACTTCAAGACAAGATGCAGTAAGTAACAAGTGTATCTAAATCAATTCAACTGAATTGGTCTCAATGGCATTTGTAAGCAACAAATTCCCTAAAAGCAGTTTCTTAGTGTAATTTATCACCTGTCCTTACAAAATACTACCACCATGTTCAAACAGCACTCCTAGAACACAGAGATGACCATTTCTATCCACCATAAGAGTGATAATGCGACTGAAGATATCTTAAATCTGTTTAAAACCTTTTTTTCAATTCAGGAAGAAGACATTGTCTTGGAGAACAGCTGGCTCGAATGGAAATGTTTTTGTTTTTCACCTCGCTGCTGCAACGATTTCACCTGCATTTTCCTCATGGGGTGATCCCAGAGCTCAAGCCGAGGTTGGGGATGACCTTACAGCCACAGCCGTACCTGGTCTGCGCCCAAAGGCGGTGAAGGAAGGGCTCAGGTGGAGCACACTGCAACAAGCTACAGCTCAGGATACACTTGGCCTTCTGTTCCTAAACGTTGTCAAGCCAGAAGAAGAGAAATTTAAAGGGCTGATACTTTATTTTTACTTAGTTTTCACCAAAGAAAACCAAACCTGAGTCAAAGGCGTGGAATGCGTCCTGTGTGAAACTGATGTTTTCACTCCAGAAGACTATATTGAATCTAACTTCTGATACAGTTTTTAAATATTTAATTACTTAGCAAGCCATTTTACTTTGAGAGGATATTTTCCTAAGCACGGAGAATATGGTTCAAAATGTTTATGCTTGAATTCATCCATGGAAATATCATTTACTTTATTCCATCTGAGTGATTCTTTATAATAATTATCCATTAAATTTCCATAGCTAAAACAGCTTTAACTTGAAACTTAAAGTTTAAATTTAAACTTTATTTAAATATCTGTAACTAAGAATAAACTATATTTTCCAGCCTTGAAAGAAGAATTAAAATGCTTTAATAGACAATCTGGTTTCCTCCTTGCCCTATCTTCCGAGTTGGTCGTAATTTTCTAATGAATCAAATAATTATGAATTAATTTTTAATGTCTTTAATGACTTGCTTCTCACTTAACATCATTCACAAAATGTTCAATTATTGCCATATTCCAGACAAGCACAGGGCTTTTTTTCTCCAGTATGTTGCATTTCCAGATGTTTGTCCTCCACTACCTCCCAATGCAAAGTACTATGTAATGATTAATCTCTGCTTAAATAGTCTGAAAAAGCCAGTATTTGTGTTACCAGAGTCAAGTGAAACTATACTGTGAGTAAAGAAAATAAACTGCTCGCCCTTCTGACCAGAGGAGGGACTTTTTGGGGAGGGCAAGTGCAATAGAATGGGGAGAAACGGATTTTAAATTAATTTTAAGCACAAATTTTAGGTGTAATGAAGCTTCTGCCAGCTTCATTTATTATTCTTGCCAGCTCTTTATTTGTGGTTATTGGTAGGTAAAGATTTCTGTCTGCAGAGCTTGCAGGAGCAGCTGAAACTCCAAACAGTATTTAGTCCCCTCTAAATACTGTGGGAGAGAGGGCTCAGGACAGGGTTCAGAAAAAATAAAACAAGCTAGCAGCTATTTAAGGACAGGGCTGAGTGTTTGACCTGGCTCTTTACACAGATCATGCTGCAGCTTAGAGCTGCAGAAAAGCTGAAAGGCAGGAATTGGTGTTTGTCTGCTGACCTGATGTTTTCAGCTTATACTGAGGAGAAATACTTCCCTTCTTTTGAAAGAGCAAAAGAGAAAGAGCAAAGAGAGCTCATGTCAGTCCACTCACATAACAGCCTGTTGACTTCAGATGCAGCAGGTCCAGATTATTTTAGCCACATGTCTCACAGAGAGCAGCTCTATCACAAGTTCCTGTTTCTCTGAAGAGGCTGGGCAGGCTACTCCACTTCCTGAAAAAGTAGAGAATCTTCTTTTGTAGAGAAGATTTAAAACTCAAAAAGAGAGGAAGGAGGCAAACATCATTGCTGTGCACTGGGCACACCCTGAAAACTGAATAAACCACTCCAAGCAGTGGGGTTAGTAGTCATGATCCAGGTTTGTCTGGATTCCAAGCAGATGTTGTGTGCTTGTGAAATGCCTAAGGAGAAACTGTGGAATCTACTGAACTTAGCTGCCTCCGGCATGCAGCAGCCCTGAGGAGCTCAGCACTAGTTTTGGACTCATGGCAATTCCTGTTCCCAACTCTGTGCTCTCAGATCAGACAGCCAGAGTTTGTTTAGTTTGCCTTGCTTTCTGTGTTACAAGAACTCCAGGCCATCCTTTGGTTACAAAACACCTCAAATAATGCCAACTGAAGTGGGGGGAGGATTAAAAATCATCAACAACCACTTCTTGCAGGGCCCCATGCTCAAAATGCAGCTGACCAGTTACAGTTCCCTTTTGC
This sequence comes from Thryothorus ludovicianus, assembly GCA_013397245.1. Classification (NCBI taxonomy): domain Eukaryota; kingdom Metazoa; phylum Chordata; class Aves; order Passeriformes; family Certhiidae; genus Thryothorus; species Thryothorus ludovicianus. The sequence goes on along the minus strand of VZTB01000039.1, from coordinate 839,934 downwards.
TGAGGTATTTTGAGATCTAACTCCTGGCTAGTCTTTAATCCATTTAATGAGAACCATATTGATTATATGTCGTTCTGGTTTCTAAATCAAAATGCCTCATAAAAGCCTCAGAATATCAATCCAAACTTTTACCATTATCTGCCAACTTATGGTCTCATTTAAGCAATCAAATGCATTTGACAAACTGTCTTTTCTCTAAATCTGTATCAGTAATAGTCATAGATACATGTTTCATTCTCCATCAACTTTTTCATTATTTTCCCTTTTAGAATTATCCTAATGATCCAATTTAATAATTTTAAATGTTGTCATAATAGTGTTTTTCCTAGTCCTCTGGAATTTCTCCACTGTATCAACATTGGTTACAGTAGCCAGATATTCAGAATTTCCTGGTGGGATGTTCGGATGATTCCAGCTGAAATATCTAGGAAAGATAGCAGCTAGCTGCTATTTAACATTGCTTTGGAATTAAAGGTTGATATTTTAGCCAGTGTATCTTAATAACACTGCTACAAGAGTTGCAGCCAGAAGCATCATGATGTTTTGAATCCTTCTTTCCAAATCTCTATCCTTACATTTAAGTTTTTGGGTTGATTTTGACCACGTCAGTATCCCCAGAGACTGAAAAGGGAACACTACAAGCATGCCATATATGACACTGAAAAAAAAGCTGAACAAAAATCTCACTCATTACCACTTAATTTCCCAAACTTCCAGCAGTTTCAGTGATACTGATGAACATATCTTTAGTATGAACCTAATAAATGCAGGAAGGTTCATTAATTAATTAATTCAGAAATTAACTATACCAGGGAAGATTTCATAAAAGTTCAAGAAACATTACTGTTCCTCTGAAAGTAAATTGTTTAAACTTACTGTGATATATTTTTGTATGTATCCAAAATTGAGCTCAAGGGTTTGTGCAAGCACCAGGGAGGGAGTACATGAGGCAGATTATGTCAGCATGAAGATAGCAAGTTCATGAGAAAATTAACAAGCTCAGAGAAAAACACGGTAAAAAAATAGTGAAATCCCTTTGAAAAATGAGTTAAAATTAGATTGTGTAAATTTTATAATGATGCATTGGATATGAAAACATAAAGATTCAGGATAAATGAGGCAGGGGGAAAATCACGGTGGGGAGATGCCGGTTCAGAATTTGTCCTTGGCTGAGAGAGCTGGAGGGATGAAAACACAAGATGACATGGCCAGAGCAGAGGACTATTCAGTAAGAGTTTGAAAGAACTCTCAGTATAAATTGCTCTGTGAAGGTACACACTGAAGGCTGGTATGTGTTTTTATACCAACAAGTTGTCCCAGGTATTTTTTTGGCCCTGGGCATGATAATTCAAACCCTCTGTCTAATCAAGATCAAATTAAACCACAGCTCTGGAAATCTTCTGCCTTCTTCTGTCCTTTCATAACAATGCAAATTGGGCATCAGCAGATTCTCCCCATTCTAGATTATCCCTTCAGGCATTTTTGAAGGCTGTCAACTCTCTCCCTGTCATTAGAATTAGGCAGAACCCACACTCAGAGTGCTCATTCCTTGGGAAGGCTGCCAGGCTTCAGGAGATGTTACATTTGTTACATCCTTCCGAATAAGTAACATTCCAAAGAGATTAAACCCATTAAAATAATGGGAGCGTATCAGGAATGTGCAATCTAATCCAATATCTTGCTATTACTGCAGCAGATGGCTGCTTGCCAAAAATTTTACATGTGATGTAGACTGGCCTATAGCAATATTCTAGAAAACAGAATAAACTTACTGTTTATTCTGCTGCTGTTTTCAAATGCTGACTTCCTTTTCTACACTCATGCCAAAAAACACCAAAAACAAAAAACTTGAAGGAAATATTTTAAATTTTTGTAAACTATGATTTATCAGGAGCATGAAAGAATATTTGTATTAAAAAGCTTTTTACATTACAATTTATTTGTTCAGATGCTTGTCTACATTGAGCCCATCAGCATCCAGGCAACAGGTCCCACCCATCCATGCCTCATGGACATTTATTCCCTCACCAAAATCACTGTTCAAGTCCCTCACTAGTACAGGTAATGCAGGTACAGCTTCATACCAGTCAGGCATGAAAGTTAGGGAATAGAATCACTATGGATAACATATCTGAAAGAATTCCATTTATTCTCAGGTAATTAAGTTTCTTTTCTTCACAGTCTTCCTGTTTAAGGAGTCAAAATGCCCTTTTTGGTTCTCTCTTCAACTTACACAGTAAGGCAAACTTATAATAATAATAATAATGCTGAACATGCACCACAGCAGAATTTTATAAGCCTAATTTTTCCAGGAAAAACATTGGTGCTTACAACCCCTCTTTAGCTGATATAGTTTAGGAAGTTGATTTAATTGCTTTTTTTTGGAAGCATAAAAATTGCTTTACAAGGCCACTTCCGGGCATTTTCAGATCACGTTCCATTTTATTTTACATTCTCTAAAGACACACCATTTCTCTCTCAAGGAATGTACAGTCTAAACTGCCACACTACAGAGAGAAATGCAACATTAGTATTGCATTTACTTCACCACAAGCTGTAGGTATAATCTGTAAAATGTTCAAGCTCTTTGTGCCATAATGAACTTCATGATTATATAGAGACTGTAAGAATAATTCATGGTTGATTGGAATAAAATTTAGTGCTAAGAGCTAAAATTTGTCTAAAAGTCCCTACTCACTTATAGTAATTCTTTTGCTAAGTGTATGAATTACATCATCTTCCAAAGCATCCAACATCTCCCAGTGCCTTATGTATGCACTTTCTTAAGATCTAGAAAGGCCCACATAGCCTGACAAATACTTAAAATACAATTAGCTTTAGCAAACTAACTTTAAATAATCATACTTTTAAAAGACATCTTGGATACTGCTTCTCCATTTATTCACAGTCTGACAATTAGACAGATTCTTATCTCTGGCTAAGGTTCAAATCTTGTCTGTTTTTTCAAGAGGATTCTAGCTCTCTCCACAAATAAAAAGACTCTTTCTGGTGGGAGATGTATTATGCGTCAAACCTATTTAAAATAAAAAGGTTTCAATATTTATTAAAATAAAGGAGTTGACACCTCCAATTCTTGTTGTTTGAATGTTATTATTTCTATAAGTGCACACTTTCTTCTTGGTATTTAAAGCTTCCATATCAGACTCCTACTCTAGTCCTAGCATTTAAAAAATAGGTTCAGTAAGTTATGCAGGTCACTCATCAGGTCCACTAACAGTTTTACTAAAAGCTGTTTTTCAGACTTCTTTTTTATTTGCAGAGACGTTCCTAACAGCCCAAGACAATCTATTTCAGTGAGTCACAGCCCTCTCAATACTTAGACAATCAGTCATGTTTGAGCCTTGCAACCTAAAGGTGTTACTTCTTGTCCTAAGCACTATAAACACTGAAAGCATTATTCTGATTACTCTTTGAAACAGTCTCATAAGGTAACCTTAGAATATCTCACTCGAGCCTCATTTTCTCTAAACTAGGAAAATATCTATTTAATTAATTTTATCTTTCTCCTTCTCTTCAGGTCACATCATCAGTCTCACTGGTCTGTACTGCAGTTCTGCAACCTGTCTAAAGGACAGGTGTTTTCCCTGGGGTGTGGCATCTAAAATTAGAAACAGTATTTTGGTAATGGCTTAGTTATGATGAACTGACTTAAATGATTACAAACCCATTCTCAAAGAGAGAGGGGCTTAGTTATGATGAACTGAATTAAATTATTACAAACTCATTCTCAAAGAGAGAGGGGCTTACTTATCCACTTCTTTGACCAAAAGAAAGCTTAGTTAATATGAGTCAGATAAACTGGCAATACCACAGATTAATAAATTCTAGTAGGATGAATGTCATATTAATAAATTCTAGTAGGATGAATGTCATGATAAAAGAAAGGGGCATGCTAAGGCCATTTAAATGACTATATATAGGAGCAAATTTTCACATCTGACTGCCACAGGGGACAAAATCTGCACTCTGCTCCTCGTGCAATAATTAATGTCAACTCTATCCTCAGTATTTTTGGTATGATACCTGCATTTTAAGCTCAGCATTACCTTTTGTTTTATGTGCAATTAAAGGGAAGATATTTTGATCTCATTCAAGGTGCAAAGGGTTCTGCTGATCCAGAGAGATGAGTCAGGAGTGACTCAGAGCTGGTTTTTGGCAGGGTGTTTAGAACATGGACAAATCACAAGGTGAATGGGAGGGATCATTTGCAACACCGAGGTCTCTCACCAGTACTTGAAGGCTGGGTTGGTTAAACATCACCTTTTTTTTTATTATTTTCCTTCTGAAACCTCCCAGATAAAGCAGCAGACAGAAGGTTTCACCTCACTAGAAGATTTTTACTCTATGAGATTCCACAGATGGCAACATTCTGCCAGGTAGCAGAGCCTGTGTAGCAGAACCTGCCACAGACACCAGTTGCTACCACCTGTGATCTCCTGAAGTCCAGAAATCAAAAGATGACTCGTGGTGTACAGATTCCAAAGGAAACCTTCGTGTCAAACATTTCTGGTTGTGCTGTGCCCTTTTTAAATGGTGCCTGACGTGTCATGCAGAACCAAGAAAATATCAATCACTTACATACCTAAAGCCAAGTACAAAGGAATGTGTATCCTGTAGCAGCTTAGTCCATCAGTTTTTCCTCTTTCCACTAAAAACTGTGTTATTCCTTCTCATTAAGCAGAGGACAAATCAAATTGCTTATAGCCCTATTAAACTAAAATCAGAGAAAGTGCAGTTAAAAAATGTGTTCTTTCACCAGCTTCATCTCTCAGAATCCACATATCATTTTACAGCAAGCTAAAGTCTTATTTCAGAAGATATCAAAAGGAAAATACCTCATTGGAAAAGTGAAAGTAATTCATTAGCTCATTTTCCTTAACATAGACATGACTGAAGCAGCATATTGCCCAGAGACACAATTCTGGAGAGAGCAGGAGGAAAAAAAAGCAAAATAAATACTATCTTGATCATGCCTTCTGTACCTCATTTAATCAACTTTGTATATCTGTTTTCTCTCATCTAATCTTTATAGGCCACTGAAGGATCAATTTCCTAAAACTTGTATCACAGCTTAAGTTGTGATAATTACATCATTATTTCCATTACCATTTTTGTTTCTAAAAATTCAAGTATTCTGACTTGATAAAGACATACTGTTTCTATAATATTTTGAATAGAAACTGACCTGGGATAATAAACAGTGTCTCTCTTCTGAATATCTTTAGTATATTTGTGTCTGTGCCATCCTCTTCTTTCCAGATTTCTTTATCCAAACTAATTCCATCCTTTTAGTCCAAAAGGACTTGTTAGTCCAAAACATCTCTCAGATTGGGATTCCTGCTCTCACACTCACCGGTGTATGAGGCACTTACAATTCTGCACATCTCAAATGGCTTTTTGGACAAAAAGGGAAGTGCTGTCACATGAATGTTGGTGCCACAGAGAACCATAGGATGGGTCAGGCTGGGAGGGATCATAGTGGTAATTCTGGGCCAACCTCCCTGCTCCAGCAGGGTCATCCCAGAGCACACGGCACAGGATTGCAATACCTCCAGTGAGGGGACTCCACACCCTCTAGGGGCAATAACACACTCTGGATTACCTCAGATTCTGTCTGTGCCTTCAAAGGATCCAGAAGCCAAGATTCAATTCCATCTATACCAGGAGCAAGCACCAAAGCTAAAACTTTGAGCTCTTGAATTCTGCTAACTCCTTTTGCTGATTCACCTGCTACTGGTTGTGGTTAAAACTGGATACAAATACAAATAAATGGTTCTATGCACAGAGCAAATCAGGTCTTACACAAATTTTGTTACTCTGGACTTACCTTAAGCAATGTTACCCCATTCCTTTCATTCTGTACCTTACACTCACTATTTAACTTTGTCATGGAGGAAGAACTCACAGGGAGAGGTTCCAAGCTATTAATTTTGACTGGTTTAGCACCTCCTTCAACATCCAGAGGACTCCACAAGCACAGGGAGAATTTTGTCCTTGCAGAAAACTTGGTAGATCTAGCTCTGTATGGATGGGTGCAAGTAATTCAACACACATTGTAAAAGAAAGCAATGAGAAGATGTTCCCATCTCAACTTAAACCTGAGAATATTATACATAAAAGTTGTATTTCTGCATGGCATAAATTTCAGTGTAGGCTAATTTGATCCACTTCTTATGGAAAGAAAAAAAAAAGAGCTAGCATTGCATTAGGAAGTGTTTTAAGTGTGTTCCTTTGTGTGGTTTTCAGCACTGCTTAGCATCCCTGGTAGCTGTGAATTATTGAAGTGTGGTCAGATTTAAGAATGACATGCATTCAGATGTTATTTTGGACAACAGCTCAACCAACATTCAGAGGAGCCTCCATTACCATTTTTGAAAGATTTAACACACCTTTAGTTACAGCCACATCCACTTCTGCAAACATTCCCTGAACCAGCCTTTGTTAACTTCTGTCCAGTCTTTTTCCTGTGCTCTCAGAGTACCAATTAGTCACATACTGTGCACACACCAAAAACAGGCACTTTAAAGTGGATTTAGAATGCATTCATAATTAAACATATCTTTGAAGCAAGTTATTGTACCTTGGAAATACCTAATTGAAAATACATATTAGTATTATTGTTTATGAAACACTGAGGTTTGATGCTCATTACTGGATTTTAAAATATCTGCAGTATTCCTAAAGAGTTGAAGAGAAACCTGAGATAAGAAAGTTGCTGGCAAAGATGTCATCACATATAAGCCCTGCCAATGCTCTAGCTGAAGATAAAAATCTTATTTTTTACCTTGTTATGCTTTTGTCATTTTTTAAATAACATTTTATGGGAAACTAAAACTGGAAATATGTCATGTAAAATAACAGAACAGTAACTTCAGGTGAATTATTTTGTATCATTTTTTCAGACAAAGCAAAATGATATTAAACAATATTAAAATATTTTATGTACACAAACAAAATGCTGAGAATACAGCATACTGAAAGAATCAATTTTTCTAATCTTCACATTATCTGTAAGAAGAATATATCACCAAAGAAAAGTAAAATACAGGTGTATGATAAGTGCCAGCATCAATAGTGCAACATTTTATTAACAACAGAAATAATCTGATTTAACACTGCTCATGTTACAAAAAAACCTGCAGTGATAGTGATAATGGCAGCAAAGGGGAATCTGGCACTGAAAATATAGCAAAAGCATTTTTCAGTGGTCTTTTAAGTGCATCAACAAAAGGCTTATTAGTGAAAAATGCAAAAAAAACCCAAACCCCAAACTTTTCAGTTATTGAAACTGGCCAATGAAATAGCAGAGAGAAAATCTGTGTAAAATAGTGTATCACAGTTTACACAAGGTTATCTCTTTTTTCCAAGTCAATTGATGCAAACACAAATATGCTGAGACACATTTAGAAATAGCACACGTGCACTTGGGTTTTATTCAGTTCAACTACACAGCATTTAAAGGCTTAGTACTAAAAGGAGCACTTTTAAAACTAGGCTTATCTGTGGCTTGCTTACCTGTTAGCCTAATTTATGACTTTTTTGTTTGTTTACAAATTAGACCTACAATGGTAGTGTTTCTAAAAATACATTGGGGTGGAATGTGTAAGTTTATTATTTTAAAACTCAACAATCTAAAATGTAGTATAGTACAGTGATTTTTATCTTGTATCAGGCTATACACAAGGCTTCCACCTTCTGGTTTCCATATGCGTATTTCAGGATGTACATCAAACTTGAAGGCAATAAAAGCTGTGTCTGTGTTGGAAGAAAAAGTGTGGGGCAAATTAAAATAGCCATTTTGAAACAGTAGTTTATGTCTTTAAAAAAAAACCAAACTTTAATTCTCCTAAAGCTTTACATACAAAGAATAAATGAGATACGATCTTATTTCCTTAAAATTTAATATGGGAAATGGGTGCAAGATTAAAAACCTATGATGTGGTTGACTTGTTTTAAACGTGAACCTGAGTAAGGGCAGGAAATACAACATTACTTATGACTAAAAGAATAAAATTCCTTCATAATTTAAGTAGCTGAACAGGTTTTTAATGTTCTACCACAAAACAGCAAGGCAACAGATGAGGATGGCCTTGTATTCAATGAATTATCATGAACATCCACTGCAAACCTGAATATTTTCTGCAAAAATAAAACATCAGATTATGCACAATAATAAAAAGCATCAGAAATAGATGCACCTGGATTTTCTTTCCTCTTTTTAAACCACAAATATCAGAATTCAGCATTTATGTCACAGTCCTTGAACAGTTGCTCTGAGATGACTACATGAAGCACACTACTGCACTAGGTAGACACCCCACGACAGGCTTGCACTGCAGCAGTAACATAGTTTTCATGTAGGCACAGACTTTTTTCTCATTCATGTTCAAAAACAACATGAAATAAGCAACTCAAGACAACATTAGGATTCATCCCGCGGTTCCTTGTTAGCGAAAAGTTCTTGCCACTTTGGTAATCAAAGTCACTGAATGTTTTTTAAAAACTGCAGGTACCTCAAGGAAAAGAAGAGTTCCATATTCAGCAAGGCAGCATTATATCAGGATATTTTATACCAACTAAGGCATAAAGAACTTTAAAGAACTTTGCATCAATACTCAATCTGTGAATAAAGTTCCTTATTCTGTGTGGCGAAAGTGCATAGGAGTGGGATTCCACCAGAGTAAAAAGAATCCTCTCACAGTATTAAGGCCTTTTGATTTTACGGGAACTGTGTCGGGCTGAAGTCAGCACAGTGGAAAAAACAGAGGCTGTCATCACACTGCACACCACTGGAGTTCCCTTAGCATGACTTGTCTTCTCCTAGCTGTCGCTCATCATCTTCATCAGCTTCCTCAATAACCTGAATGTCATCTGCTTGAGGTAAAGATGAGATTTCAGTCAGCAGTTTGGCTCCTTCTGTTTTGCTTTTTTCTTCCTCTTCGATCGCTTTCTTCCATATCTTGTGATTTTCACTGAGGTGGTGTATTAGCTGGCAAAATATTCGTCTACCTTTTTTTCTTTGAGCTTCTGTAAAATTATAAGCACATTGGATTGTTTGACATTCTGAGTAACTTTTTTTTTTTACACATACAAAACCAATGGCGCATTGCAAGAGATGTAAATTTGAGAAAGGCACATGGATGATTATTCTGACTATTTAAACAGTGGCACGGAAAAGGATATCAACAAGTTTCTGTTTTAAATTGCAGTCTTCTGGTAGCAACAAAATTTTTATTAAAAGAGGAAAATTTATGAGCAGCATAATAGCAAAATCTACAAGATTTGTACTGCACAATTTCAACTGTCACTGTCTGAAGCTACTGAAGGATAACAATGCACCAACTAAAACACAGACACTTACTTAAAATAAGATCATCTTCCATTTCTTCATCATCACTCTCTAACTGTGCACCATCATCATCTTCAGTGCTTTCTGCATCCTCCTCCTCTTCATCAACCCACTGCCCTGGAAGCAGCCCAGCTGCATTGTAGGAATTACAGAGGGGACCAACTATGTGAGTGATGAAAGATTCCTGCAGCTTCGCGAGCTGGGGAGAAGAACGATCCATGAAGGGGCTTATAGGCAATCCAAGACTTGCTTCTTCATCACCCTGAAAAAGAAATTAAAAACCTCTCATCAGAACTTCTCAGAAAATTATCTTTAGATTCTTATCTTAAAAATTACTTCTAATGAGCCAAGTAACCGCCAGCTTCCTCATGAGGGGAAGCTCATGGAAAGGCATTGATCTCTTCTCTCCAGCGAGCAGTGACAGGACCCAGTTGGTCAGAACGGCACAAAACTGTGGCAAGGGAGGTTTAGGTTGGATTTCAGGAAAAGGTTCTTCCCCTAGAGGGTGTTTGGGCAGCTCCCCAGGGCAGTGCTCACAGCACCAGCCTGACAGAGCTCAAGAAGTGCCCTCAGTGTACTCACAGCACCATCCTGTGCAGGGCCAGGAGTTAGGCTTTGAAGATCCCTGTAGTCCCTTCCAACTCAGGATATTCTGTGATTCCATGAACCATCACATGGATTGTATCTTTTTATCAGGGAGAATAATGGACTAAGTGAATGAAAATGTAATTAGGCCAATGTAAGATAAAGACACACTGTGGCTCAGACTTGCACAGTCCATAACCCTCCCTCCAGCTTTGTGTTTGGACAGAGAGCTAGAGCTGCTATTACTGGAGCTGCTATTCCTCTGCCTTTGCAGGATGCCTTCAGAGAAGGCAGAGATTCAACTCCAGTTGCTGAGCTGATGAACAGAGAAAGTGGCAGAGTAATCATCCATAGCAAGGCATGCTGGTAATGGCATCCCTCTGCGAGGCTACAGAAGAATGAAATGAGCTGTAACAACCAGAGTAAAGTTATTTGTTTTATTGTTTTGGGGTTTTTTTCCCATTTTATAAACTGGAGAAGAACATCCAACAGTTGTGCATAGAAAGATCTGAGCTATAATTACTTATCTCAGAACTTCCATGGACCTGATAGTTTTAGAGCTGAACATACATTTTCAGTCTTGTGGATTTTGTACATATTCTTTCCCCTAGAAACACATATGTGAACTTAACTTCTGAAAGTGAAAATTATCCTTCCATCCTAAGGAAAGAAGCTCTCCCCCTCAAAAATCCCTTAGTATCTGAAAAAATGGAGAATATTGGCTGGGAGCTTGTTTCCTAACATAATTATTAGAAACTAAAAGATCATGCTAGTAATCTACCTGTGAAAATAAATTTCAGTATTCAGAATGAGAAGAGGGAAATACCTTACTTGAAGATTTAAAACAAGGAATAAACCTTAATTTAGTTAAACTGCTGGTAAAACAAAGAATAAATCATCTGCCCATCATTAAAGAGAGAAAATTGCTCTTTCCATGATGAAAGAAAACTCTGAAGAAGAATTTTTTCATTTTTCACAAAGAATTCTTTTACGAACCCACCTGTTCATAAAATTCATTGACGATGCCTTCAGTCCATTTCAGGTGCAGGTCTCTGACTTTGGCTGGGCCATTAATATCAGCCAGTTTGATGCATATTTGACAGGCCAGCAGGCGATCGTTTTCATTGCTCCATTCTATGCCATTGCTGTTCATGTCATTGACCTGGGGTAGGCACAGGCATCAGAGTGAAAACTATTCAGCCATGGGCTTACTAGGAAATCTACAAACCATCTACAGCTGGTTGGTACACAGGAAATACTCTGTTTGCATTTTATTAGCTTAAATTTAAGTAATATAAAACTTCAAATGCAATATCTGAAAACTGACAGTTACTGAGAAGCAATGATAGCATTGGTACATCAAGACCAGAGCAGTGCAGACACTAAAGTGGAACAAACCTTGGCATTAAATTCTGCAAGGAAATCAAAATGCTTCTTGAGGTCTGTGGCAAGGATTGCTTCAATCACTAAGAAACGAAAGCGTTTGAATTCTACGTGATCAAGGTTTGATAAAAAGTTGTATTCTGGTTGTGATAAGAAGAGGTTCCAGGCAGATGCAGCATGGTGATTTTCTAAGACTGATCTGTCATTGTAGAGAACAGCCTACAGGAAAAAAAAAAAAGAAACAAGTAGAGAATTGTAAAGTACAAGAAAACTTTTAAGTTATAACTAAATATATTCCGAAGTTTAAGGGCTACTCAGAAATAACATTAGGTAAATTCTTTTTAAATAATTATGTTTTTTCTTCTAGTTTTGGGGTTAAAGTGACACAAAAATGACAAATGAGGGAAAACTCCTCCCAAACTTGAGAATAAGCAAAATTCTTTGTTTCTTTAAAAGTGCTTAACAATGTCTTAGTGACAACTACATTCAGACTTTAGGCACACGTACACGAACCACTTAAGACTTAGCACAGTGTATGTGTGGAGCAGTGTGTATCTCACGTCACACACTGATGTAAAAAAGAAAACAGGAAAAAAAAATAGGAAAATCTAAGAGTATGCTTTTAATTCCTCTTAATTGTGTTGGAAAAACAAAAACAACAAAAACCCCAACTGAACCAAAACAAAGAAATAAACATAACAAATAAAAAACCCCACAACAAAGAAAGGTCTTCAAAATACACAAGAACTGTAATGTTGGAAAATGATGCAAAGTATCACTAGTTTCAAAGGGCTAAATTTAATGATGGAAAAATTTTAACTACAAATAAGATACTTAAAATATAAAAACAGTAGCAGATTTTACTCACAGCTTCCATGTTTATATAAAACACCCTAGAAAATAATTCAATATAGATGAAACAACCTGAAGAAAATTTCATTTTGCCAATGCTTTTTGCAGTTTTTCTAAGAATGCTTGCATTCTTGAAACTTGGTGATGGATGTCTGTGTTGTTCAGTTTTGCTCCTCCTTGTATGCTGTTTTCAGCAGAAATACATTAGTGCCTATATCCTAAACTCCCTTTGAAATAAGGAGTTGTGAAAAAAGATTGAAAAGTTCACTTCCAAATTCTTTATCTCCTAACAAGCAGTACCAGTCTCTGATCCATTGTTGTTGTTGGTGTTGTTATTATTATTTAATTTTCTTGTCTGTAACTTACTAAGAGAGACCCAAGCAGCCATCATAGCTGCCTAAACAGACTTAGGGCCAGCTCTAATAATCCTTTACTCTGTCCTGCACTGGTTTATGATGTTATTTTCAATTTTGAAAACTGGAAGTTGTTTCTACATAAACACACAACCAATACATAAAAACACATCAGAATTTAACAGGAAAAAAAATTACACAAGTATAGTACACAATCATTTCCCCATTTCTTAAATCAGGCCTTAAGTACTTAAATCCAAAACAACTTACTTTAGGGATATAGAATAGAAAAAAAAAAATTCTTGATACTGATTTCAGACAGAAACAAGTAATTTTCTGCATGAAGAGGTTCTTACCTGGGGTGCATTTGTGGCCACCAGGAAAGCATTTGTACGTCCAGGATGATCATAGTCGTGCATGGCAGCTGCCACGTACAAAGCCATCAGTTCCAAAGCAGGAATGTTTGATGCCAGACAACCATAACTGTCATCAACAATAGGACAGCTCTTTGAAGAAGTGTAGGTGACTTGAACTGGGGCAATACCACTGGCTTCATCTAAAAAAGAAAATTCAAGGCACAAAACCAGAATTTTTTTTTAGAAGTGTTTCATCCCTATTTGTAATGCATTATAAATGTGGATAAACAGCCAGGTGCCGTTGCAAATAAGGTATAGGAAGCTGAATAATTGGCAGACTTATATTTTTAAAAATTCATAATAACTTTTATAGATAAACTAACAATTTTGAAGAAAAGTTGAAGAGTCATTGAGTTGCAAATCTGTAGCACTAATCCATCATTCTCCCGTTTGTCTCTAACCTCAATTAGTCCAAGAAAGATTAATCAGCATCTTCCTTAGTATTTCTGTAATTTGCCCATTTCTTAAACTTGCAAACATACAGGAAAACCTGGAGGCAGTGGAAACTACTGCCAAAGAAATTACTGCATTAATTTAGAAGTATTTGCATGATAAGGAGATTCACAGTTTTATTAACCTCTTTCCCATGGACAAAGTCATTGCTTGAAAAAAAAAAAAAACAAAAAAGAATAGCACTTATTTAATCAATGCATAATATAAAAGGAACTCCTTTGCCTAAATAGAATAAGCAAGGATTAAAAGCCTGAAACTATTAAAATTATTTATTCTGGAGGAGTTTCCAAGCAATAAGATTATAATTTCTTATTCCAATTTTTTCCTTTTTTATTTTTTGTAAAGGAGATCAAAATTATTTTTATCACTTTTCTCCAGGTAAGTCTCCAGTCCCAACCCATTTAACACTTGAAGAAAGAAAAGGCAATAGATATGGACAAACTTGGAAAAAAGAGAAAGTTCCAGCCCTTTAAAAGCCACATGACTTGTATCATGTCTTTTCCTACTGAGCATATAAAACAGAGCTCTTGGAGAGTGCTTGATTTCCCCTTTTCATTTTTTTCTGAAATACAAACCATTTAGCATCAAAGTCTATGTTTACAATATTTTTTTTTATCTTTTACTCACAGGATACAATTTGATAAAAATTATAAATTCTAAATGCTAAAGTTAGTTCTATGAAGGCACAGACAACAGAAACACAGGTTTCATTGGAAGTAACTTCACACATTTGAATTTGAAGGTATTATTTCCTTTTCAGGGATGCTCTTATGCAGTTATTGTTAGGGTGGTCACTCCAGCGTTTGAAAGTCTGCATGTGATACCTAACAGAAAATTCTGAAATATTAGTTTTTATACTAAAGCCATTAAGGAGAACTTCAATTAAGTTAAATACTTTGGTATTCTTTCTTTAGTCTATTTAACTTTCCAATAAAGTTAAGAAATATTAGCCTAATGTATTTCAAATGCTAAAAATACCCTGACTATGGCAGAATACAGAGGTTTCACTCAGCACAGAAAATTTATTAAGTGAACCAGTTTTCTTGGCTAACAAACTAACCATTACTCATCTAATAATTTTTCTCAAAGTCAATTGCATGATATTTCTGAACGGTGTGTGCTTTGTGATTTTTTTTTTCTGCTACCTTATATTAAAGTACAAAAAAAAAAAAAAGTGAGTCATAAGAATAATTAGATATTTTCTCCCAGAGTAGTTTGGTTTGCCTGCTGTAGTTTCATTAAAACAAAAATATCCTGTGTGAATACTTACCTATATCAGCCTCCATGACGTGCTCATTACGGATTTGCTGAAATCCAGGAATGGGCCGTGTGGTCAGGTACCACACTGCATGGAGAACATCCGTGGCATGGATCCGATTGTGATCTGAAAACCAGCAAGGTACAATCAAAAAAATATTATCTGAACTGTCATCAGGAGGAGTAAAAAAAATAGTGAAAAAAAATGGACAAAATGCATTGTAAGGGAGATTTCGATTGAATATAAGAGGAAAAATAGAATTCAGAATGTTCATAGTGGATATATGTATCGCTGAGCATTTTTAAGAAGGCAGTTAGATAAATGTCAAACATTGTCTATGCACACTTCATCCTACCTGGGCCTCAGGAAGGGATTAAATGGCCTTTTAAATCAATAATGGTGAGAGACAAGCATGGCCTGCAATCTGACACCTGTAAGCACCTGTGCTGGGCACACATCTGTGCAGTGGGGAAGTGTGTTTTTGGCTTTGTTTTCCAATAAATTTGGCTGCCCTGCACAGCAAGGCGAACAACTGCCATCAAAATTCTCTATTTTCTTCTCATTTTATTAAGGACCTCACTCAAATTTCTGTTAAGTCAGCAGCTATTCTTCCTTTGACTGCAGTGTGATTGATTCAAACACTAATTCAAATTCTTTACGATTATCTTCAAACTCCAAATGAGTTTGAAGATAATAGTTTTAGAGTCCACCCACTTTGTCCTGCAGGTCATTAGACTCGTTCTAAGTTCTGTGCATTCATTAAAAACACACTGAGCTGCCTACAAACCCCAAAGCACACACCAAAGGGAGGCACTGATATAAAAATTCCACGTGTAACCAGGGAGCACTTACAGGGAATATCCCGGTAGCCGTTTTCTAGCGCGCGGAAATAATTCATGAACTCTTGAGTGGGGATTTTGAAAATTTCAAACAGGCCAGTGTCTTGAAACAGGGCGTAAGTTACCTAAACAAAGATTGAAATTAATTTAAGTCTGTAAGATATACCGATGCGCGTTCTGCTTTTTCAACTTCCTTGTTTTTAAAATTTTACTTCCCGACAGACACGGAAATCACTGAAATCCCACTAAAAATTATGGGAATGTTATTGTCATAGAGATATATTTAATAAATTTTCAGCACAAAAATGTGGACTTTTATGATCCTCTCAATAAAGAATAATAAAAGCTTTTATTTCATTATTGATAATTCTATACACAACTGATTTTTTCGTACTAAACCCCAAAATTTTTCATAAGGCTAAATAAGTCATACTTTATTCCATTTGTGACCTAAAAAGAAGAAATTTATATTCTGACTTTTTATTCAAAACTTCCAATTATTTAATTCTAAAAGCAGAGTCATTAATAATAAAACAAAGCTAAGAGAAACAAACAACATCAGCCCTCCAATACTGTGGGTTTTTTGAGACTTTGGCAATGAGATCCTATTTCTTGTATTTATTATGATGTTTAACAAAAGTGTTTAACAAAATAAGCTGGGAAATGAAGTGTTTTAATAAGGTACTCAGAACTTCCATGTATGTATATAAACCATATATTATGGTTTACATGTAGAACTTGGTGTACTTCAAAGCCTAATCCCCTCCCCAAGGCTGCAAATATTAAAAAAAAATAAAATTAAACAAGTTACTGCTAGTCATTTTTATAACTTTTATTCCTAGACACAGAAGAGGAACAAGAAGTTCTGAAGCATGGGAGGTGCTCAGGGAAACAGGAGCTGCAAAACTAGGGGGCATCACTCCAGGGTGGAAAACTAAGATACTGGAAATAAAACTGATCAGATCAGAAGCTCCATGACTCCTAAATCCCCTCTAAAGGAGACAGAAGCTTCCAGATGATCTTGATGAATGGGAGAAGCTGGGAAAGAGCAAACAGAATCCTGCTCTGGCACCTGCCAGTACTGCTGGCTTCAGCAAACATGAAACTGCACGGAAGAGCTGAATAATAAGTCAAAAAGAGATAAAAGGGATACTACGTGCAGAAAGCTGCATGGAAAATAAATCCTACTGCTTATAGGATCAAGAGGCAAAAACTGCCTAAAAGATCACTTCTCTTCCACCACAGGTGCAGTCCTGTCAGAAATATTTTACTAAAAATAAATATGCAATGATTGACAAACAGAGTAGTAACTCTGGAAGCAGGAGACAATTTTACACAGGAAATGGCAGATTATGGCAGAATCTAGTCAGTGTGAGTCTAAGCTATTTACATTGAGAATAAAATCCAGAAAAACTGGAGCACATTCCCTATAGAGAAACCATTTTTTAACAGTTTACAATGACATGGAGTACATGAGAAGTCATATTTCTGCTTTTCAAGATTGCATTCACAAATGTTGACCGCAAAACTTCTTCATGGTTTAAATAAAGGACAGCTTTACACACTCTCCCTCATATAATAAAGGACAACAAACCTGGCTGAGGATCCTTCCAGACTGATCTCCCATTTCTTTCACAAGGTCAAAAACTTGGAAATTCCAATTGTTCATCTTCTCCATTAGTGAATCATGGTCTAATAACATTGTTTCTAATGTAGAACTCTGTTCCACCTGTATGAGATTAAGATACTTTATCATCTCTAAAATAACAATGAAAACTAATTTATCAGTTGTGTTGGCAAAAAAAGCCTTGAAAATGATAAATCATTAGTGAATTTATTGAATGGTGCTGCAACCACAGCTATGAGAAAATCATAAATCAATATCACAAATAGCACACTTAAAGGCTTGAGTTCTCCTGTTTTGGGCAGCAGACTCCAGGGCTTTCTGAGATGGTGTTAAATTTTCCTTCTTACTTATTTTTAAACAAGATGAGTTAATAAAACTAAGCAAAAATATGCACAGGCTAACCAAAGATTTATTGAGCTTTAAGAATAGATTAATTAGACAAGCTTTAAAAACACTTGATGCATAAATCCAAAAACGTTAACAGCTCTGCATTGAACATTCATTTGTAAGTCTCACTGCAATGGCTGCATCTCTCATAAACCTCCAAAAGAAAACATTAGCCAGTGTTTGAGCCTACCCTCTCAACATTAAATCTATATAAATCAATATTGATAAACAAAATTAATCAATCACTATCTTTCCTGTCATTTCCTAGTGACATTCATGCAAGATAAACAACTGTTAAACAAAAATTTGAATTCCAACCATGCAGCATAACCCTTTAGAAATTACTATTTTAGTGATGTAAAGGCCTCTTTACAGCAAGTTAGAAATGATAACGAAATACTAAATTGAGAAAAGTTATTGCAAGTTTTAGGGTTTTTTTTGCAATTACATGCTTACAAGCAGTTTATTTTGTGTTTGATCGATCGTTTCCTTCTTTTCATTTTTCCTCTTCTCCATATGATGGAAAGATTCTTTGGAGACATTAGAACTTGCAATTTCACCTTAAAGAAAACACATACAGAAATACTATATCAATAATTGATTTTTAAATTGCTAGTGTGTAATAATTTTAACTGATCATGCAGATTTGCCACAGAAATGTAAGTAACAGCTTGTTTCTAAACAATTTTATTTAAGAAATATGAAAAAAGTCATAAGGGACAAAATTCATTATTTTTTGAAGATAAGAAAAGCTAAAAGCATAGCTTTTATACAAAAAAATTGGCTCAGTGATTAGCTTAGTTGGTAGAACACTTGTTTGATAAATGGGGTACAGAATTATAAAGGTATTAGTGGAAGCCTGTTTTAAATTCCTTACTATGAAGCAAGCAATATTTTGTCTTATTTAGATTATTCTAAAACACAAAACAAGGTAAAATACATACATAGGTTAAAATGTAGCAAAAAAATATGTAGAAATTGTAAAATTTTAATTTGACTGACTTGGAAAAAAAAAAGCAGCAGGTTGATATCAAGTATTTGTCTATTTGGAAATCCCACCTGATTTTCTGTCTCTGTATTCTGCAAAGTCTGGTTCTGGTATCGGAACAGGCTTGAGTATCTGACGTCCACAGCTTACAGAATACATGAAAAATATTTACAACATTCAGTAACTTTCTTCTTTTGCTACTGTTGTCTTCTACTGAAAAATATCTGCAGATTACTTTTTTTTTAAAAAGTCTTGTGGAGGTTCCCTCTACAACTGACCTGACTATTTTCTCCTAAATTTGGCACACATAGATTTAGTCTGTCCTTAGATAATAATCAACCACCACCTCCCCCAGACTTAGACCCCTGAATTATTAAAGTAGAGCTCATAACTAAGAAAGTATTCAGAAACACAGAATGCAATTCCCTAGGAAGGAACTCTCCTCTCCTAAAATCCCATAGAGTATTGCAAATCTACAATAACAGCTGCTGGGAAGGGTAGGGCCATGTCAAGACAATGACATGAATTCAGCTTTCTTTATTCTCCCCTGGAACACACAGTTACAGATTATTATGAGATTTATGCCCTTTTTTAATCCTAGAGGGTGCATAGGCCTTGATTATTTTTTTTGTTTTCATTTTAATTGCATTTTTTTCAACCCACACTAAGTGACTGAAATTATAACAGAGTTTACAGTACCTGCTACACATATAACCTACAGGTGTTTTAACTGGCTGCTGAAAATCTGGAGAGCCAGGTGTGTGTCCTGGAGGCTTGTGTATATTAATGCTTGGTTTGGTGAGGAAATCAGCAGTGTCAGGGAACTCCACAGGTGACCAGTTGCTGAAAGCCCCGCTGGAGACAGATCCATGGCTTGGCGAACCCACGGGACTCAGGCCAGGAGAAGCACCTTCCAAAACAAACATTGCATGGGGTTCACGTGACAAGAAAGTCGTGGCTGTTTACAAAGGCTGGATTTAAACAACGAGGGACATGCTGAGGCTATTTTAGTGCTGTGTTCATCATCCTGTTACTGAACAACCTGTGTGATCTTACCTGCTCGTCTGGGAGCCATGTGATGAGTCAAGGTCACAGAGGATGATCTTTGCTTTGGTATTGTCAGCAAGGTTGCACCAAAAGACCCATTTGAGTGAGATCCTTGGCTGAAAAGAAAACAGTAAGGATATTTTTTTTTTCCTTGTTTCCTGGTTTTTTCTTCCACTTTTATTAAATGAAATGCTTTTAAAATAGACCCTGTGACAGGTCCACCACCATTCAAGACAGAGAGAATACTACAAAGCAGTCAAATTCAAAACCAGCTAGAAAATATGCGTCAATTACATGAAATGAAAACTGCTGTATGCTGATTAAAAGCAGCAAAAAACTTAACACAGTCCTAAAATGATGCAGTAAATATACTCAGACCATGTGTGATAGGTTTTGCTTTCTAATATGCTACTTTCCTTCACATGTTCACATTTGAAGCTGGAAGTTTCCTAACAGATCAATAAGGATTGATTACTTTGTAAATACAATGAAAACCTTACACAGCCACAAATTTTGCATATTAATTAATTATTTTATTTATTATAAACTTAAAACTAAAGCTGTTTTTGACATCAAAATGTATTTTGCTTCCGCGGCCAAATCCTTAAACTCAATTGCTGAATCCTGCCATCTGCTGTTCCAAGGACAAAATTTCACTCCATAATTTAAAATAGTATTTCCTTTATTGAGCAAAAATGCAATATGCAGTTAAAAACAACTATATATGTTTACTTCAAAGTTAAAATAGTTAATGTAAAACTATTTCACTTCAGGAGGAGAAAATGGTATTTATCCAAACAGATTTAATCTTTCTTAAGCCAATTGCAAAAAACGTCCAATATAGAAATAATGGTTGATCTCCCACCATAGTTTAAATAATACTTGATCTCATTTCATAGTTTAAATACATGACTATGAAAAATGAGCTCAAGAATAAACAGGGATTTATTTCTGTGTATCTCCAGCTACTGGAAAGGGTCCAGTGGAGGCCATAAAGATGATGAGGGTCTGGAGCATCTCCCTTATAAGGAGAGGCTGCAGGAGCCAGCCCTGGTCAGTTGAGACAAGGCTGAGAGGGGATCTCAATGTATAAAAATATCTCAAAGGTGGGCTGAGAGGATGGTGCCAGACCCTTTTCAGTGGTGCCCAGCAAGAGGAGGAGAAACAATGGCCATAAACTGAAACAAGAGAAGCTTCACTTCAATGAGGAAGAATTTTATATTTTGAGCTAGCGTTTGAATGAGAAATCAAATCAAAAATCTGCCTACAAATAAAACAGGAGGTCCCAAGAGCTGCTTTAGAATAGCAAGGAAAGTGAGAAAAGCCTCTATAAATGTACACAGAAACTGCATCAGGAGGGCTGAACCTCAAATTGAGATGCCACGGTTGCTAAGGTTAAAGCAATTTCCCTGCTCCCTGGTTATTTCCAGTGGATACAACTGAGGAGGTTCATCTGGACACCAGCAGCCAAGTCAGCACAAATATATCATCTCTTAATCACTGCTCCTGCTCGTATTAGAATCTTCAATTATACTTCATACACAAACCACAATTAAGCTTCACAATGTAAAAACTTAAAGATCATATTTTATTCAAGGGGGGAAAAAACCACTGAAGGGGCCAAATTATTAAAGTGGTTCACTTTAATATCAAATACAATACTAATAAGTAAGTTCTTGGACATGTGCTTGCATATAAATTTCCATCCGCTACTAATAATTACAACTTATCAGGATAACTCACATATTCTATTTTAAAAATGTATCTGTTATATTTTCCTTGTGACCTGTGTAGAACCATTTAAAGAAAAAAACCAAACAAAAAACAAATAAAAAAAACCCTCAAACAAATAACAACCCAAATAAACCCAACAAAACGAAAAAAAATCCAAACCACACATATTTTTGCAAATTTCAGAAGCAAAGGTATACTCATTTATACATTTAAATAAATTTAAATGTGAGAATTTTCACTAATATACAGCGCTACACAAAAAGAAAAAAAAAACACTCATTTTAACCCTAGTTCACAATGTTATCTTAATTCTGGAAATGCTATTTGCACCAGAATTATTAACAAGTAGAGAAGATATTACTACCTTAATAAGTCTTACATCTTTTTTGATGACTGGAGGAATAATAACATTCAAATACATACAATAGTGGCTACCAACCACAAGAAAATTCTCTCACCTTTTGAATTATGTATGGTATATGGAAGTTGACAAGTGACACGTATATTAAATAAAAGGGAGGAAGTCAGTAAAAGTTTAGAGACTAAACTAGTTTGTTTTGCAGTCATGGATGTCAGACTTCTTTTCATTTCAATAACAAAATAATTTTAAAAAAAAATATTTTTTTCACTTTTTGTTAAAGCAAGGCCTCCTTGTTATGACAGAGCACATCATTTAACCTCAGAATGACCTGATTTCTCCTAAAGATCAACCGGAGTTACAAAGCACGGTACATAATTAACTTTTCCAGTTTATGCTGGCAGAATCTGGAGATTTAATTCACAACATTTTACGTCAAATACTTCTGCTGCCAAGTTCCAGCATTACTACCACCCTTAGAAAGCTGTTCAGTGCTTACCTTGGTGTGTTGTATTCCTGATGGGATCTCTTGCTGATGTTACCCCGTTCCCATCTAGATGTTGTTGATTCTAGGGGTGACAAGCCAGAAACTCCTGAGGATCGTCTCAGCTGTGGGGTTGGCAGGCTGCTCCTGCTGCTTAATCCCTGTTGAGTGATTTGGCCATGGTTAAAATCCATGGAAGTTAAAGCAGATGATAAAATTTGGTTGATGGTTTGTAAGGGCTACTCATTGCTAATTTTTATAGCCAAACAGCTGATGTGCTACCTTACCACAGGTTGGGTGTCTTACTCCAGGTGGAGCCTCCCAAGGGCTACAAGACCAGGAGACTCAGGGGTGCACTCAGGGGTTTGACTAGGCAACTTTTATTGGCCTAGATTGTGAAATCTGCTAAAATCATGACTGTTAATAACAGCAGAAAGCCACCCACCTGGCAAGCATTCTACTGTCAATACACTAGGAAACCAGGGACAGTTCTGATGGAAGTGGAAAGTGCTTTTGTTGCAGAGTAGCCTTGCAATATTGTCTCATATTTAATTTTTTTTTTTTCCTGAATACTGAGCACTTCACAATTCCAAGAAACTCAAAGGGAAGGGCTAGGGTTAGATAACCAGTTGTGATTAGCCCAAGGTCTGAAGCCCAGTTTGAATTACATTCTTTGTTTTTAATTCCTTTCCTATCGAGGAGAACAGGCAGTTCATCATGGAATCATAGAATGGTCTGTGATGGAAGGGACCTTGAAGATCCTCTAATTCCAGCCCACCCTGCCATGGACAGGGATGCCTTACCCTAGACCAGATTGCTCACAGTCCCATCCAGCCTGGTCTAATTCCCAGTCTAACCATGCCCTCTTTCAGATCGAGGCTATTCCCCCTGTCCTGGCACTACAACCTTGTGTAAATAATCCCTCTGCACCTCTCCTACCTTCAGGTACTGGAAGGCCACATTGAGATCACCCCAAAGCCTTCTCTTCTTCAGGCTGAACAATCGCAATTCTCTCGCCTGTTCCTTGTAAGAGAGGGGCTTCAACCCTCTAATCAACTTGATGACCCCCTAATCAACTTGAAAATTGTAACTGAACACACCTTGGAAGGCAGTCAGGGAAGAGAAATAAAGATGTACATAATCCACAGCAAAAAGATATGGAGGAGACCTTTTATGTTCCAAGTCAGGGAAAAAGAGAATGGGAACTTTTCAAGATGGTCTGTTTTGAAGAAATACTTCCATAATATTTTCTTTGCTGTGTTATAACCTGGAATTTTTGCTCACTTACTTGGTTTTTAAAAGCAAAGAAATCTTTCTCTTGCAGCAACATACATAGGGGGACATATTTGGGCTTACTCTTGAGTATGTACCAAAGCCAAACAATTATTGAATGATCATGGCAAGCACTAGGCAAATTTCTGTACAGAAAATCCCCAAAACTTGAGGAAAAGGCTACCTTTCAGGAAGGAGAAAAAGAGAATAGCTGCAAAAAACCATAGTATTTCAATCTCACATACTCTTTATAACTGGTCTCCAGCAAAGAATATTTTTCATTTCACACCATTTTGACTAACTATAAAGAAATTTTAAAAACCAAAAGATATAACAATCCTTAGCAGCTTTTAAGGAAATCCACAGAGAAAAACATGCTGAATGCTGTGATCCCTGCCCAACTGATTTCTGCAAGTATCCATATGACATTACAAGGAATTTCATACTGCAATAGTTCTGCAGGACCTTCCACAGAGAAATCTGTAGACACTGAGTTTTTCCCCCAAAAATATGGTTCCCAACAGACATTTCACAGGTTGAATCAGGCTCCAAAATACAAAGCCAACAAGATGATCAGTTTGGGCCAAGTTGCCCACTTCCTGAAGATGCAAATAGCTACAGGGCATGTCCCAGAGCAGCCTCCACAATAAACATCCTCAAGCTGTCCATACTAGGCTGGAATTATTAGCTGTGATGCTCTGTATCTGAGTTTCTATATTGTAATTTTTTTTTCCACCACATTCCTTAGCATTTCATATAGTAGCTGTACTCTTGCTTTCATTTATTAACCCTGAGTAATGGAGAAGTGACAGTAGATCTTACACTGGTCTTATAAAGTGATTTGCTGAAGAAAAAAAAGAAGTATTCTTCCTTTTACATAGCTAATTTGCTTCTGTATGATGTCTGGTTTGCTGTCCACAAGAGTAAATTTCTTGGGAAAAAAAGGTCAATGAAAAAGCCACATTACTGACAGTAATGGTTAGATAAAGAATGTGGAAGAACCAAGAACAGCCCTGTTTGTCTCATATCTTGAGACTATAACATCTTCAGGTTATATCTGTTACTTTGGGGAATGATGTGGTCAGGGTACAGACCAGTGCTTGTACCTGCCTATCCATCATCCACTTCAATTTGCATTTTAGTACCTAACTCCATTTCATTCAATGTGTTTTCACAGCTGCTCCCTTTCCACCTCAAACATTGTCCACAGGTACTCAGTAGAGAACCTGCTATGCATACAGGAGCATTCTTTCTAGATGAATTTTCCTTGATCTATTTTATTTTTTTTAATTCCAACACATACACACACGAACGAAAATAAAAGCCGTTTGACCTTGAGCAGCTTCCGGTCTTTTTCAGCAGGATCCTCGATTTCAGGACAGGGGAAGAAGCCAGGGAATGGTGTGAACGGGCTGGCCTTTGGCCTGCATGCCCCTGAGAAAGCACCAATGAGGCTGTTAATGCTTCGAAGGGAAGAGATCACGTGTGGTGGGAGACACGGGTCACTCAGGAGCTCCGAGAGCAGGTTCCGAGCCTCGTTC
Organism: Thryothorus ludovicianus; assembly: GCA_013397245.1. NCBI lineage: Eukaryota > Metazoa > Chordata > Aves > Passeriformes > Certhiidae > Thryothorus > Thryothorus ludovicianus. Next base: position 814,987 of record VZTB01000039.1, on the reverse strand, counting down.
AGCACTGAGAGGTCAACCCCATTCCCACTGCCAGCACTCTGGAATAGATGGAAACGTTGCAAACTGTTAACATGCCAAAACACTTCATAGTATTCTTTATTTTAAATAATTATCTCATGCATTGCAAATTTAACAAAAAAAAAAAATAAATTAAAAATCAACACAACATGATTTCTTATAAAGAAAATACATATACGTGTTCAGACAGAAGTGTCTGCAGATTTTTGTCACACAATAAAAAGCAATCCACAATTCAACATTAACTTTCAGTTTATTTTTCTCTATTTGAAATCTGCCGGCAATTTTTTTTTCTCCACTTCCATTGCTTTGTCTCAGCATTAAACTGAGTATTCTTTCTCTTCCAACAATATCAACAAATTTTGGCAGTCAAACTGTTAGAGCCTCTTACTGAGGTACAATTTCCACAACTTCATAATTTTTGTTAACCCTGATTCTACTGAAAGAAATTATAAAAATATGTCCAAATAAAAGTGATTAGTTTAAATTTTTCATGATTATCTGAACAGGAACAAGAAGAGCTTACTACAATATAAGAGACAGAGGGGAAAATTGGGCCACTATAGCATCAACAGAAGAACTGAAATTTGACAGTTTGAACAGTTTTGAAGAATTTGACAGTTTTGAACTCTGCACTCAATCACATTTCACAAAAAAACCCAAACAGTTAATGCATAATATACTGACCTGGTAATAGGGCTTGTACCATTGCTTCAAATCCCAATCCCAAAGTATCATCTGTAAAGATAAAAAAGAAGAAGAAAATATTAATAAACAAATAAATAAGTAAAATATTAAAAATGTGCTAATGTTGAAAAACAGCAATAGCATCAATTTTGATTATGTGATGCAATGGGAAATATTTCTCCCATCATTTTTTCATATGTAATTTGGGCCATATTTTCAGTTAATGCTACCCAGCAGTAGCCCTAAAGAAGAGTTTAAAGAAATTGCAAAAGATATATCATGATGACAGAATAGTAAGACCTTCTTTCAATATTTTTGGCTTGCTTATAAATCATTCAACATGCACATTAAATTTGGTGGTGACGGTGTTTCCTGCTCCTATTCACCTCAACCTACAAACCTAAAACCCTCCAAAATATTTTTTCTTTCCAGACTCACTCAAACAGAAGCAATTCTTGTAAATACAGTGAAGAAAAGCATTACATTAAACCGTGTATTTTTAAAGGGGGCAGAAATCTTTCCAAAGAGAGGTTAAAAAATCGGTATTTAAAAAAACATTTTCTTGAAGGTTTTGTTAGGCTTTGCTTGAACATGGCTACAAAGCCCCATGTTCTGAATAACCTCACTAAACCCACCAAACCCACAAAAGGACGTCAGCAACACAATCTGAAGATGCTATCAGCTTCAAGTACGTCAACAGCACTCACTTAATTTGTCTTCTATACTGACAAAAAATGAAAACAACATACAAGAAATGAAATTCAGATGTCTGTTCTGTTTCAAAAGCTTTCAGTCTTCATGACTTCTCGACAGATCTTTATTATTCTCTGATAAATTAATCCATTTGCAAAATGTGTATTCACAAATTAAGCATAGCTTTCTGCTCTTTTACATAGCTACAGAGCACAAATACCGTGCCAATACCCCGCTTGGTAATTCATATTTTGCAATCCTGGAAGCTCTTCTGCTTCTTTTTCCAGGTGAGAACTAGGTATGTTTTTGTTCCTTTGGGACTAACAGCACTTCCATGGAGAAAACACAATGTTCCACTCTGGCACTTGTCCAGAGGAAGGTGAAGAAAGTGTCAAAAAAGAAACACAGGTGGGGACAAATCAGCAGTGCCCAGGCAAGGGAGGCACTTGAAGGCTCTTTTTCTCTTCAGTTACCTTCACAGAGATGTCACCAAACTAAAATTAATAATTATAACATCCATTTTCTAGGAAAACTGAAGA
>VZTB01000039.1:750701-812857 GCA_013397245.1 Thryothorus ludovicianus | reverse complement strand
TTTTTTGTCTGTTACTGAAATACAGTAAGATAATGACCAACATTGTCTGGCTATATCCATTTTGCTATGCTACATTTGGTTTTAGCAACATCTTGTCTGTCTGGCTTGGTTTTGTTTTTCATTTGTTTGCTAGTTTAAGTGGTTTTATTAAATTTTCTTCATTGTGAAGCTTCTCTTTCTAGATTGATGTTTCTTTACTGTATTGAACATCAGTAAATCTTTTGGTTTCATTCTGTCCTCGCACACAGAGGCTGCATTAATCTGCTTCATTAACTTTTGCCTCAATCAGCAGCAGAGATCAGCTGTCCACATGGGTTTTGTTGGTTGTATTAGTAACCTTTGATACTAATGGGCCACAGAGTTGCGTCAGCTCGCTCGTAATCTTGCAGCCTCCATTAGGGGACACAAAAGAGGTTTCCCTCCGAGAGAATTTTATTTTTCTTTTATGTATGTGGTATGTTAGCTAATTTTATTTACTTGCTGCAAATGAGCTCACAATAATAATAAAAAAAAAACCCACAACTAACAAACAAAGTCTTGCTTACTCCAGAAAATTTCTGAACCAAATCTTTTACTGCTACTCCTTTATTCATTCTTGAAGCCATGTGTACACATGCTCATACAAGCTATAATTTTGGGGGTCAATCTTTGTGATTAAAAGGTTCAAAGCCTTCCTTTTGGTTTTAGCCCTGCTATGGTAAATAAATAGGTTCACGTGACCCATGCTCACCCACACAAGGAAGAAAAATCTTCCAATCTACTTTCAGTGCAAATAATTTTTTGATATTTTAAATGGTGGGGCATCATTTTATTCAGAGTTTTATTTAAATGAAAAAAATTAACAGCTTGGATTCATCACTGAAAATTTTCAGTTATCATTTAAACCTGAGGATTTAAACCTCTCCACTGATACCAATTTTACAGCAAAAAAGCTAAAACATTTTAGAAATTAATAGAACTTCAGTTTACATGTACTTTGCTATCAGATTTTTCTTTAATTCATTATATATCACCACTAATTAGAAGCCATATCTCCTGAGGGAAGACCAGGCAGTACATTAACACAGCTAGCAAGCCACCAGCGTCTGTCACATTTTCAGGGGTCATTCCCTGTGCCACACATTGCAGTAATTAAAATGAACTGATGAGAAGTTTAGGCATAAAGTCGCAACCTCTGCTGCTAAGCACGACTGGAAAAAAAAAAAATTCAGATCTCTAAACAATGAATATTTTTCCATGGTAAATCCGATTTTGTACATCTCTGCACTAAGCAGATCCTCCCAGGTTAAAATAGTGAAAGGGGGGGTTACCTTGCCCTAGGTGCAAAGAAAGCACCACAAGATGGCACTAAAAATCCAGAAAGCCTCCCCCACAAAAACAATTTCGGGAGAAAGCAGCAGGATATTCTTTAACACGCCTTCTGCGGAATTGCCAGGGTTTGAAAGACAAGGAGGGTGACGATTTTAAAGGTTAACAGCTGATAAATTCTATTTCTCCGTTTAAAGAAGAATTTTCTCCTAAGCACTAAGAAAATTTTATTCTTTCTCTAACTACCTATCAGACTTAGTTTTAAAGTAGTCTAGCTCCATGCCTGGCAAGTTAAATCTGGAATACTAAATAAGCAGCATTTCAGGCATTATTTCTTGTTGAGAGCTTAGCAAAGTTTAATTTCATTACTGTGCATCAACAAAAATTACAGAGTATTCCCAGAGTCACACTAACATTACAACAGGAGTGAAAAGACACCATTTATTTTGACCTACTGTGAACAGACCAAGAGACCTTAAAATAGGTCTGAGGCAGAGCCTCAGCAATTTCTGATTTTGCAACCCTGAGACTTGTTGCAGAAAGATCTGTACTCTGTAATACTAAGATTTTGTAATCCATTGCACATAACGTTCTTCCCTCACCTCCTCCATCAAGAAACACCTTATCTAGGATGGGCTTGAGTCATAAAAGTTCCAAGCTGCAACTCAGACCTTTGCTTAGTAACTCACAGACTTCAGCTTTGATCGTCCATCGTCAGCAGCAACATCACAGCAATCACACATTTCAGAGCTCCTCTGAAAATCAAACTTCAGGGGCCTCTGATATTGCAGATGAACTTCTGAAGGGTGGCAAATCTATAGCCATTCCCACCAAGAAACGTGTATAGAAATTACCAGTGGGATTGGAGAAGTTCTCACATCAGCCTGACTTCAACCCCAGAGTCTTCCCAGTTTATCCAGAGAGCCATGAACACTCTCTCCTGGTTTTATATAATTGCCTGACAAGCTCATCAGGGGTTTGAAGGACAGCTTCAATAGAAAATAGTTTCCCATAGAAAAAAAACTAACCAAAACAAAAACCCACACATACATCATGCCTTATTCTGTAACAGTCAGGGTCAGTATTACTTTTAACTACAATAATTGAAACTATTTGGCCCCTGAAATGAATTTCAACATGGTTAAAAGAAGACAGCTTACAGAACCCCTTTAAGTACAAGTGACTTCTCCCAGTTTGGCCATCATCAGCCAGCATCGGTCAAACTGAAACTTGTCATTCAAAACAGGATAAGAGCCTCAAGAAAAGGAATTTGCATCACTGAAGATTAGTTTTTTAGAAGGTTAAAAAAAAGTGGTTAAAGCTCAGCAAATTCTCCCCAAAGTTGCTGCTCTGAACAATGGACACTGTATTGAGTACTATGGGTATTCAGTCTGACCTCAGGAGATTTTAAATACCTGTCACTTAGTGGATATATGCAGAAAAACTGACAGCAGGCATCAGGCCTATGTTTTCTCAAACAACAAAAACAATATTTCCATGTACCTCTGAGGAGTTCCCATGCTATTTGAACACAAGAACACCAACCCAACCATCACCAAAGCTTAAGGATGGCACTCTGGCAATGCACATCAGAAGCATGTTACAAAAAATGACAAGGTGATGGTAACAGAGGCCCTTCCCTAAACAGTGTCTAGCTCCAGCAGTAGCAGCAGGGCAACGCTATTTCTCCCAAAATAAAAGGCAAAAAGTGCTCCTCGGGGAAGTTTGCAGTCTAAGCAAACTAAAAACAGAAGAGAAATGGGAGAAGACAATCAGGGCAAACAGCAGGGCTTCAGGGGGGTTGTTTTGTTTCGAATTGCTTTGCCATAGGAAAGGTTCTCTTGCCTTTCACCGTGCACCCAGCAGTTCCAGGATCTATTCTGTCCTGGGATGTCCAGAGGAGCTGATGCCATGCAGGGCAGAGGCTTTTTACTTCTTTATGCAAATTCCACAACTCCATTTGTCTAAAGACCTGTTTGATAAGTATTTTCAACTTCCAAAGGCTTAAGTGTGATAAAAGATTATGGATTTTACATTTGTCAAGCTGAAAATTACTGTACTATTATTACTACTGAAGTTAATATAGAAGTACACTAAGTACTTTTAACTTTTTTTTTAATTTTAAACTCAAAATATATTAGACTAGATAAATCTGTAATGATGCTTTCTTAATAATTTTATTTATAAAATACAAAATCACATCAGCTTAGTTACTCCATAATTGTTTGTGAAAAATTATAGTAAGAACAATACTAATGCTTATGCATGGATTTGAAATACACAGATACCAAAAAAAAAGTTATTTCAGAGCTTTAGAAATCTAAAAATCAATTTCAATAGTTGAATATAACCCACACTATTCTCCATTCCCCAAGCTGAAATGTGCACACTAAGGCCACACACAATGTTAAAATTTGTATCATTGCTACATGATTCCCTTAACTTAAAATAGGATTTTTTTTTTTTTTCACTGATGATACTTTTTAGGAGATTCAATTTGTCTGCTTTAATGCTTGTAAAGAAAAGAAAACTTGTCCTATTTGAGAACATCCATTCCATTCCATGGTCCAAATTTTTAATGGAGAAAAATGAGCACAAAATTGAGTTTCTACTTCTGACTGAGTCTTTCATTGATCAAATATAAAGGATTCCTAGTTGCCAGTAGCATCTGTTTGACACCATTAGGCATTAGCTCCGTAAATAAGTATTTCCATAGCAACCAAGCATAGAATTAACTAAACAATGAAACCAACACCACAGCAACTTGATTCAGAAATCAACTCTGCGAAAAATCACCTCATTCAAAAGCCAAATTCTACAACTAGATGAGAAATAAATGTAACGTAAAATATGTAAAAGGTTGCATTACACACCCATTTTTTTCATGACTGCCTTTCAAACAAAATTGATCCATTGCTTTTATTTCTAGATTAGTCTTTTGTAGCAGCTTACAATCAATTAACATTTTTTTATCCATATAATTTAATAACACAAACAAGATCCCCAGAGCAGTATACAACCTTGAAATCTTAGGGGTCTTATTTATTATTAGAGATCCTTTCCCTCTCTGTAGAAAAGGGAGATGTTGAAAAACACTACGTTATGAAGCAGTTGAGTTGTATTCAATATGAACTAAAGGTGATGCAACCAAAGAATGACTCTTAAAGTAGAGGCAGCATTATTTAGATAAAAAAGACAACGTTTTGTTGTGAAATCTTGCAGGCCAAAACAGCAGCCACTTGAGCAGATTGTTGTGATCAAGACAGAATACAGCCCTTAGTACCATACCCTGGGCATTTGGAACCATGGTGGTATTTCTCCACTCCCTAAACCTTCCCACGAAAATAAATGGAAGAGGGGAAAAAAAAACTAGGGTATTTTTGGAACCCTAATACTTATCACTTCCTGACTCTATACACAATTTATTTATCCAAGGTTGTAACACGGCCAGTGGGTTGTGAAGTCTGCAGATAGCCACAATCTTTGAACAGAAGCTGTGTGTGCCTTCATGGCTCTGAGGTTTGGGCACATATCCTGACGGAAACAGTCACATCCCCTATCCAACGACTCCGCTGTTGACTCTGCTGCACTCTTTTATGAAAGACATTACTTTTGCTTTTTTTGCAGCCCTAGAATCTTCCCTCGGTGAAAAGAGATCTGCTTCTTCTTAATTGCTTTAATGAACACTCTTCTATACACCAAACAGTCCGTGCAATGTGTTTGGCTGGACATGTGGGAACAGCACTGGATCATGCAGGTGTCTTGCCACCATTACATTTCCAGCAGACTCCACACGATCCTGATCTTCCCTGTAAATACAAATTTCTGACAAGAGCTTCACCTAAGTAAACTTTAATCAGTCACTTAAGAGTTTTCACAAGCTTAGTTACTATTTTCAGCAACTTTGCCCTCAGCACAGACACAAAAACAGAGCAAAAATGCTCCAGTGTATGCTAAAGTTTCAAAGAAGCCTTCAGCAAGCTCATTCTTACAGCTAATACTACTGCCTGTGCGCAGAAAAGTACTTTTTTGTTTGGCTAGGGTTTTGTTTCTTTTTTTACATGTTTGTTTCATTTGGTTGTTTTTAAAAAGACATGCTACTTCTGCTTTTTTACCCAGGAGTATCAGCAGGACAGCATCTACTTTGTCTGCTGTAGAAAGTTCTCAGTCCTTGTTGACTGTTTTATTTGACCTGATCTTCTTTTTATATGTATTTTTTAACGTCTTTATATGCTTCAGAAAGGTTCTAAAAGGTAGAAAGTAGAGGTTTTTTTCTTATTATGTAGGTAATGAAAAAAAAAACTGTCTAAAACCACACTTAGGTCATTTCCTGTTCCTTCTAGGTTTTGTCAGACTTGCACGTCAGAGTAAAGGCCAACCAGTAATTTATGGCAACTGGGGGAGGGAGGGCAGAGGGGGGGGAAAAAAGCCTGCTATGTGCAGATCCTTTAATTGCCCATTATAAGCATTTTCCTTTGGAGCATGTGGTTCTAATCACCATCAAAGGAAAGCAATAGTGCTAGGTGGATTACTGCTCTGCTCCGGTGCAGTTGCTTTGGTGTTCTGGCATCCTGCACCACTTTTACTGTCATCCAAAACCCAAAGCTGCCTTTTTTTTTTTTTTAAAGTGGTGTTTATTTTGCAGAAAGCAAGATCTAGAAATTGCTCCCCAAACATCCTTTTCCCATTTACCTATTGGCATTATTTTACAATTATACACAGTAAAAGCCTTTACTGCTGTGTTGACACACTGTTAATGCATCATGTTGGAACAGACAGAGGAAACAACCATACATTTTATCTTCCTTCAATAAAAGGATGTGCAAAAATCTTATGCTGAAATATTTCACTGATATATTCTTAATGCAGTAACTAAAAACAGAGGTTAGCCAGTTTCTCTTTCTTATGCCTGATCTTTTTAAATCAATTGGTGTTTTTTCACCTATTACCCCAAAATACAGGTATGAATATTGGATTTTTTCTTTTCAGCAAAGAGAAACTATTCCATATGAACACAAGTGGATTTTTACAGAATTGAGCTGAAAAAGAGGAATACTGATTGTTTCACTCAGAGTTTTCTCACAAATTTTCTCTTTAAAATCTCATACATATGTGTAAGAATACTTCTATTTTCCTCTCTCCCCATTCCTTTCTTAAAACTAGAAGCATAAAATTCAACTGTATAACTCTCTTAGTCAAAAATTACCATGAATCTGAGATTGGTTAGCAACAAATGAATTAGACCAAAGGATCATCTAGTTCAATATCTTGTCATTAGCAATAGCAGGCACTTCAAGACAAGGACATCCTTTAGTAAACAGCAACATAGCCCAAGAAGCCATGTGATACAAGGGATATTGTGTGCATATTACAGAAGTCAGGGGATTTTTCACCTTTGTCTTTATCAGACCTTAAGTGACATTCTGACAGATCCAGCATCGCACACAAAGACATTTCACAAGTTAGACGCAGATTTTGCAAAGTTCCCTTTCATTCTGGATCTGTGGTACGGTGAGGAAGCAAACCACCAGCAGCACTTTCCTGCAGCTCACCCACTGCACAGTCTGTTTTTGCAAAAGCTTTGAGCTGTTCTCCAGCTGACTTCAGGCACAAGACAGATTTTTTTTTTTTCAGACTGTGAGGCTGCATTTTCATATCCTTCAGGCCACTTTAGAGACACAGCACCTTCAGCATAATAAACCCTCCAAATCACTGAACACCAACACTTTTCATTCGATTGTGTTAATTGCCATCTAATGGGTTTTTATTTACAAAACTGCCACAGGGTACAGGCTTTACACAGATGAGTGGTGTTTTCTTCCAATGACTTGAGGGTGACCCAAAAAAAAATATTACAGGGACTGGAATTGGAGAAGTAAGCTGAAAGAAGCTGGTCAAGATGCCAAAGAAGATATTATGTCATAAAGGAAAGCAAATATTGCTGCAGTGCTTTGGTTGGAAGTTATACACTGGGGCTGAACTGACTCCATTCTCGGTTGCTCAAGCTAAAGACTTAAAAGCAATAATTTAAAAACAGATGAGAATATAATTATGAGGCTGATTACAAGAGCAAATATGTTAGTGAAAGTTAAATCAGTATTAAGGAAAATTATCTTAATGGACAAGTTTCTGGTAGAAGTGCCAGGAAATACAAGATGATCTCTCTTAAGGGGAGAAAAATATTGAAACTCTGAAGAATGTAATACAGATTGCTCTCAGAAAGAGAGGGGAATGCAAATTGCTGCATTGTACAGAAAGTGCCAATTTACTTTTCTCTAATGTATTCATGGTAAGTAGTACTTTAGTTGGCAGCTTCGTAAGCAGCTGAGAAAAGAATCAAATGACAGCAGATTTGAAAGAAAGCAGATTTTTTTTTTCCCCACATAGTAACACTGTGATGATGTTCTAAATGAAAAATAAACAACAGTGATGCCTTCCCACTTGTTGTAGCATTAGGGGATGACTAACTTAGACAAAACTACTAAGGAAGAACCACTTTGTGCCCAAAATGTAAGTCTTGCACAGATATTTGTTTAACTTGCATGTGCAAAGTGAACAAAGGAATTACCACCAGCAGTATGGAAGGGTCACAAACATCATTGCACCTTGCCTCCTGATCAGTTCATTCAAGAAAATATGCAGTCAGATTCCTCTGGTTGAGGTTACCATTTACTAATCTGATGAAAGAGTTCTCTGTGAAAAGACTGAGGGATGAACGGGCTCAGATTTCAGCTAAAAGAGGGGAAAAGAATCCCAACCAGCCTCAGACTCCAGAGGTCACTGTGAAATACTGTTGGTTTAATGAGGTTTAGTGGCATGTCTTTAATGTGATCCCCTTTTCGTAAGTGAAAAACTGAATTTCACATTCTGCTAATGTGGCAACCAAAGGGTGCATTTCCAGGAAAGAAAAATCATCTCTGCCCCACAATCAAAATTTCTAAATCAGAAGTTCTTCTCCTCATTGGATTTCTATATATTATGTTCCATTCTGCTGTTTCAGCTATCGCAGGACCCTCACACACTCGAAGACATAACTGTGCAACCCACAGTACACACAGGTAGGGGAAAATTGCATCCAAAAGCCTATTTCCATTCCACTGTTTTGATTTACTCTCTAAGCTACTTGTGCTCTACAAACAGGGTGGCAAAGTTACAGTTACCTACAGCATTCTTATCACAAAGGTTTCTAAATACTATTGAAACAAAGCCTAGCACAAAAAAAAAAAACTGTGAAAAAAAAAGTGATGCTGACTTGTCCCCTAGTTTGTTTCTAAAAATTTCCCACAATTTTGATGAGCAAAATCCTAATCTAACGTCCCCTCTATTAAAATATTATTTAAAAAAAATTAAAAGTTTTGTTTCTATCATATATCTCATTTATGATTTTGATGATTAAAATCATTACCTAAACCTCCCACTCCCCTTCAAATGAATAAACATCTTATAAATACCCAGACTCAACAAAATTTTTTTTCTTTCATTTTGGTAGCATGACTCAGATGGAGAAACTAATATGAAAGAAAGAGGTCAAGATGGGTCAAGTGTCTTCCAGTGACTGTAAGATAATAAGGACAGCTTGCCAGTTTTTTCTATACAAGCAGAAAAGAATCTTATTTTAAACTGCAGAAGTTTTTAGCTAAATCATCACAATAGTGAAAGTTACATAAACATCTACAGAGAACAACACTGACAGTGAGAATATAATTTGCCATTTGGGACAAGTATTACTTACAATAAAGTTGCAGTGCCGTATGCCCAATAAATCCATCAAATTTTATAAATGCATGCAAAGGAACTTTTCCTAGGGGAACAACACTAATTTTTTCATTTCTCAGCCTTTTTTAAACAGTGTTTAATGCATTTGCTATGAAATCTCTTTCAAACTGTATTTTCAAAATAGTTTTTAATAAGATGAACCTAAAAAGAAAAAGAAACCTACATTCATCTGTGACTAATTCTATGTTCTTATCAACAAATTCATCTCTCCACTAGCATCTCATAGAACTTGCATGTTTTGATTTATTTTTTCTAAAGCAGAAAAGGGGGAAATGCTAAGAATTTTAACCATAGAAAACAATGGGATGCCAAGACTCCCAGCAATATCTGACTAGAAAAATACTGTCCCACCAAGACAAGCAGGAAAGCTTTGACAAAACTCATTAGACAGTTGTAATTTGCCATTGCAGCCAAAAAAAAAAAAAACAAAACCCCAAAACCTCATAATCTTTAATAAAAAGGAAAATATTTATACAGCTTGTAGGTTTTTAACTGAAAGCTATGTACCTCATGGTTCAAAACCAACTGTTTTTTCCATTTCAGGAATTATAATTTTACTCTCAAATTAATATGTATTTACAAATTAATATATACTGCATTTCATTATCAAATTTAAACTGATATGAAGCAATTAGAAATTTTTCTCTATTTGAGTGTTTTTAACATATCAGTTAACTTATATATACATTACTATATTAATATATATTGAGATATATTATATATTAACTTATAAAAATACATATATTAATCAAATAATCTTGCAAAGCACATATAAATTAAAGTAGGAGAATGTCTGGACAAAACAAATAATTAGGTATTAAGTCATTCATGTAAGATAAGATTTTATTCTAGGAACCTTCAAAGGAATAAAATATGTACATAGTGTTCAAACCAGTCATAAACTAGACATTGTGCCATAAGACCACAAAATGGCAGCTAAACCATCAGCTTTTAAAATGATCCAGAAAAATGTGAGGAAAATGTCAGAAAAACTGGACAGAAATTGAGGGGATGAGATAGGGACAGAACCCTACAAAATTTATTTATAGCTGCACCATGTAAATGTAATGCTGACAAAAACCAGTAGGATTTTCTACACTAATACCTTGCCAAACAAATCTACTGGGCTTTTTGAAACAGACTGCACACACCAGTCAGTGTGTTTTGATTTAAAAAAACAAGCAAAACACAATTAACAACTTTGATACAGTCTCCCCTTAACGAGGCTTGAAGAAATCACATTTACATGGGAAGAAAGGAATGCCTCTCCTCAGGATTAGTGATTTGTTAAAATATAAAAACATAAAGAATGAGAGTAGAATGTTCACAAAAAAAAAATTGCCAATAGGGACTTCCTCAAAGATTCAATCTGGGATCAGTCCACTCAAAATTAATTTAAAAAGCAATAGATGTCTGAATTGGCAACATGCATTGATAACACAAAATTCCTGAGGATATTCAGAAATATCCAGAAATTGTGAAAAAACAGATATGGGCCTTAATATAATGATTAAATTGGAATAAAACTTTGCTGAAATTCTGCACTAATGAGTAAATGTTGAAAACAAAAATTTATTTTAAACTATTTTTATATAAAGCTGGGCTTATATTACAGCAATAACAACCAGAAAAGAGATCTTGGAGTCAATTGCATCAGCCCAATTCTCAAAGATGCTAAATGAAATATTAAAAAAGGAACATCAAACAATACAGACAAAACAGCGTCACTGCACAGATCTGAGCAACACCCACAGTCCGAGCAGCAGAGAGACAGAAGTACAGAAGAAATAAAAAAGGGCAGGCTAATGAGAGAAATCAAAGGGATGGAGCAGTTTCTACTGAGAGGAGTTGCACAGACTGTGAAACTGGGATCGCCCAAGCGTGAGGAAAACAGGGATTATTACAATGATCTGTAGTTACCAGTGTCATGGAATGGTTGGTCCATGCTGTTCACAAGCTCTAGAATGGGCGCCATGTAATTAGACCATCTGGCAGCAGGCTTAAAACAAGCCTAAGGAGGCATTTCTCAAAAACTACATAAATAAATTATTGCACAAATTGCTGCTGTTTTTTACAGAAAAAAAATGTAAGCAATGTTAAAAAACTTCACACAGACTCATCAATCCATGGCTACTCACCACAGCCCAGATGTATCCTCCAGCTAAGGATGGCCCAAATTGTGATTTTACAAAGCTTGGCAGAGAATCCCAGAAGGGAAAGAACCACTTCTGAAAGAAATGCCACTAGAGACTACTGCTAAAGATAAAAAGACTGGGCTGAGTGGGCCAGTTTGATATTATCTCCAATTTATGTAAAGAAAGCAATTATAAAAATGGACCCATCTTAGCAATCTTCCTAGTTGCATGAAACTGTACTAATCCTTATATTCTTGGGAACTTTCCTAATGAGGCCTACTTATAGAATTGCCCCTCTCATCCATTTCTGTCTGAATTAGAGGTCTCCAGCCTCTTCTGTAAATCTCACAGAATCAGAGTAGTTTTGGTTGAAAGGGATATTTGGAGGTCATACAGTCCAACTCCCCATCAAGGCAGGGTCACAGGAGCAGTGACACAGGAACATGTTCAGGTGGGTTTGAGTGTCTGCAGAGAGGGAGGCTCCATGATCTCCCTGGGCAGCTGTCCCAGGGCTCTGACACCCTCAGTGAAAAGTTCTTCATTTTGAGGTGGAACTTCCTGTGTTTCAGTTTATGGCCACTGCTCCTCATCCTGGTCCCTGGGCACCACTGAAAAGGGTCTGGCACCATCCTCTTGACATCCACCTTGGAGATGTTTATATGCAATGATGTGATCCCCTCTTCTCCTGACTAAACAGGCACAGCATTCTTCTTCCACTCTTGTAGTTTGGAATATTCCTCTCTTCTCACCACCCAATACGCTGCCAAGGGCAGCAGCAGTCGCCTGCTCCACCCAGAGTCCCACATGACCCAGTCATTCACTTCAAAAGATATATACTTTTATAAAACATATATTTTCCACCTGATTTGTTTATATTATGGCTCAGATTTAATACAATTGTTCCTTTTGAAGAATAAGTGACAATGATCTAGCCCTCCTCCAGCAATAACTAAGCATGTGGCTTCTTCAGAACTTAAATATAAAATAGATAAAACAGGAAAAGCCTAATTGGAAATTGGAAATTTTGGTAATTAGAAAGCCTAATTACATTTCTTTCTAGGATGTCTTTATATTTATATACACATATGGGCATATACATCTGTATAGGTGTACATGTATATACACACAAACTCTACAGAAAAGGGTATATAAAGTATCTAATCACATTATAAAAGCTCTTTAAAACATACCATTGCATTAACAGTATTATCACCTCTGTCATGTTAGAGCATCAGCTAAGTAACACAATAAATGAAGAAACATTAAAGTATCACCTTGCATAATGCTCAGAAAACGCATGGAAAAAGTAAGCTACAGAACTTTTGCTTTTTCATGCAATGCATCTCACCTCTTATTTTTCATTACACTTTCAAAATGTGAACATCTGGCAGGCAACTAAAAATGATCAGGAAGGTTCATAGAGACAAACAGGGGAAGAGCAGCACTTCCAGAAGCAGATCTCAAGTAACAAAGTGCAGCACCAAACTGAAACACAAAACTGAACCAAGTGCAGACAGCAAGCCAATGGAGCTGAGAACTTGCTTACAATTACACTGAACTAATCAAACACATTGATCAATCTGTTACCACACATCCAATTAGAATCTACTTTCTGAAGATCAGAGGAAATTGCAAGTCTAATCTGAAGATGACAGGCACTGTCACAACTGTAGCTATCGCTGCTGCAAAAGGCACATGGTACACATCTCTGAACATCATCACTGAACAGCTTAAAAGAATCTAATTCAGAAAAGATGTGTAAGAATTCTTGAGGAGATTAGCACTTTCCTTGAAACTAGCTAGAGACCTTCAGAAGCTGCATTTGAAATTTGAATGTGTTCATTACTAATTACATTTCTAAATGAAAACAAGTTTAGTTCTTTCCCCATTCTTTATCCTCTAATAATTTTACTATTACTGATTATAAAGAAACTAGATGAGCAGCAGCAAAAGGAGAAGGGAGAAATAAGAAAAATATTATTGTGAGATCCTAAATTACTGTTCTTTAACTTGCTATGTTCTTTCAAAAGGATTATTTAATATTTTTATGGTATTTTACTGACTTCTCAGATAGTCATACAAAGGTCCATGATCTGCTCTGTCTACACAAGTGGTTATTTTTTTATTTGATGGTAATGGCTGATGATCACATGATCCAGAAGAAAGGAGAGAGAAATAAACAAACTGTATATAGAAAAAGTTCTATTTATGTTAATGACATTGGAAAGAAAAATTAAAAAAACCCCTGATGTATAATTTTATACATTATGGATACCACTGTAAATAAAGATACTTTGCAGACAAAAGGTTAAAATTAGGCAGCCATAAACTCAGAAATGTAAAAACAGATGGATAAAACTTTGTCTGAACTATATGGAAACACAGAATTATTTATTCTATGATACCTTTTCTCCTTTCCTTAATTTTTATTTTTTAATACTTTCTTTTTAATCTGCTTTTTTATAGTGCCTAACTTTTTTTTGTACTTGTTTCTGCCGAGGACAGTCAGCTGGCCAATAAGGGCAATTAGATCAGCAAGACATCACACAATTGCCATGCACATTGCTAGGGATTTTGACCCAAAGATCAGTCAAGAGAAAGTCAATGGGAAAAAACAAACAAAAAAAAGTCTCAAATTTTAAGGAAGACTGACTTCATAAAAAGAAATAACAAACAAACAAACTAAAACCCAATTCACCTGAAAATTAGCATTTGCTGCTTTTTTTTTTTTTTAACCCTGCTTTCATATTTTTACAATAAAAACCCATTAGAGTTTGCCCTAATTTCAACCCATTCTCTCCATCAGGCCATCAAGATTTCAACCTTCCCAGGCCCTACATGTGCAGTGGTTCTTTCTTGGTCAGAGAAGACAGTTACCACAGAATCACCAATAACCCAAATTGGAAGGGACCCTTCAGGACCATGGAGTCCAGCTCCTGGCAGAGGACACCAAGAGTCACACCCTGTGTCTGAGGGCATTGTCCAAATGCTCCTGAGCTCTGTCAGGCTGGTGCTGTGAGCACTGCCCTGGGGAGCTGTTCCAGTGCCCAAACACCCTCTGGGTGAAATCCAAACCTTTTCCAGGTATCCAAACTAAATGACCCCCGGCAGAGTTTCAGGCCGTTCCCTTGGGTCCTGTCACTGTCACCACAGAGCAGAGATCAGTGCTTGCTCCTACACTTGCCCTCGTGAAGAGGATGCAGATTTCAGCAAGCTCTGCCCTGCCTCCTCTTCTCTGTTATGCAGTTATCAGCCAGAAATTCTCATTAAAGACTGATACTAATCCCAGGTCAAATCAAACAGGGAGGATACCCTCTATCCTTTGGAGCTCTGTGCTGGCAGTTGCCTCTGGTCCCTTGTGCTTCAATTATTCCATGCATTGCTGAAAGTATCTTTTAACAATGAGGAAAAGCAGCCACAGCAGCTTTGACAGCAGATGACAAAACAGGATACACAAACACTTATGAAACATTAAGCCCAGAGGGACTAATTTTATTCTTTAATTACATAAAACAGAGCAGAACATAGTAATTTCTGCACCCATCCCATAACTACCAAGTGATTTACTCTAGAACCTATTTTTAATGACAATGTCTGGGTCTTATCACAGAAGATCATTTTAGTTGAAAGAGAGTATGTGTGAATGAATGCTTTAAATATTTGGTCTAGATTATGTCATACAGAGCATTATTGCACTAAATCACCTCACCTCTCCAGACTATGTGGGAAGACAGAAAACTCACCCTCCAAAAATTAATGTTATTTTATAAACTAATTCTGTGTTGAACAATTACAGAAGAGAGAGTTTATACCTCTCTTCAGATTCCAACTTCCTACAGTATCTTTTGCACGTACAAGGAGGAGTCCTCTGGCAAGTTCAGCAGAGCAGGAGGATAACTTTCATGATTCAACTTTTTCTCTCAGGAGTAAAATAAACAAATCTTACATTTCAAGACCATCACAAATATTGGGGGAGCTGAGGGATCAACATCTGCCATAACCACAAAAGCTAAACTATTTGACAACTAAAAACAAAAACAGCTTTAACAACTAAAAAGTAATTTATACATAACCTCACAATAAAGACAGACAGAATTTGGTTCTGTGGGCAGTTTGTAATCAGAACTGCTCCCAGGTGCTTCACAGTGAGGCAGTAAAGCACAGATTTAACAGCAGTCCATGTACAAAGGTAGATTGGACCAATATTACAGATCAAAAGCTCTGACACATCTCAATTTAGGAGAATCGCTTCCTTAAACAAGAAGCAAAACCTATTTTCTCCAAGACAGAATTGGTTAGAGACCAATTTTTTCTCAGAATATATTTCCCCTTCTTTTATAGCAGGTATTAACTGAGCCTGAAGTAGATTTAGAAACCTTCCCAGCTTGCCACCAGAGCATGAAAGTTTAGGACTTCACTGGAGGAAATTACTGACATTTCCAAAAAAAATCCTTTAATTCCTGGGGACAAATCCAGATCAAATATCACATTTCTCAAACACAAGCCTAATTGCGAAGGTGTACACAGAGAACTCTGAAGCAACCTCCACAACAAAGGTGGTTCTAAGGCATGGTTAAGTGCAAATGAGAATCTTTAAGGGACAAACTAGAAAAACACAAAAGTAATTTATTTTAGCAGATGTTACAGTATGGGAACAAAAGATTAATCAGACAGCAAAAGTTGTAAGTTGCTCGGGCTTAAAATTTCTGTGTAGTTTTAAGCAATGGTGATCCTAGGATTAAACTTTTAGGATTAGACTGTTTTATGCCATTGAGAAGACACATAGAAAGGCAAGGTTTGTGTGAGTGTCCCTGGGTCCTGACAGGTGAAAAATTTTTCCAATCTACAAAGCAGTAGTATGTGTACACCTATGGAATTTAACTATGGATGAAGAAGCATGATAACAGAATTCTTAACTAGAAGGAAGTTTCACAAGTCTCCTACTACTCTTTAGAAGTAGTTTTCTAGGATTCTAGCTATTAAAATTCTTCCTGTGAGCATGAAGTCCAGAAGAAAAACGTTACACAAATGTCTAAAACACTTGACAGGACCATTGAAGTTTTCCTATTGCTAGTTTGAAGGACTGCATTCTTGCTACAGCCCTTAAAAAATGCTCTTACTCTCATCATATAAAGGCTATTTCCTCTTTCTCATATAACTGTTTTTTTCATCACCTTCTTCCATATAGACAGCATACCAATAGTTTTTCATATAATTTAACATTTTCATACAGCTTACACTGTAGTGTCTGCGGTGTCCTACACTTCTTTTTAAAAAAAATAAAGACGACTGTAAAATGTGCTATTTAGACACTTCCAAAGAAATTTAGCAGGGTGTGCAAATGCCACTTTGAAAAGTCATTTCATCAGGCTTGCTCCCACAGAATAGTTTGAAAAAAGTAGCCACGTCCTAATTTATGGGTGCTCCCCTCAGAAGCCATCTGCCTCCAGGAAAACAGCTGCCAGCGATGCAGGCTGGGAGAGTGGCCAACCTGGCTCACGTGCAGCCACAGAGCCAACAGAGCAATTAGGAAGTCACAAAACTGTGCCCAATTATGCAAGCACTGCTGAATCTTGGGGCTCAGAACGGGGCTGAGGGCATGAGACAGCCTGAAGGAGCTCTCAGCATCCAACCCCACTGGATGGATGCTCCAGCATCACCTGATCTTTCCTGCCTGGTAAGTTCCTTCAAAAATATGAACACAGATGCCAATATTTAAATTGCAGGAAATATCTTGAATAATTGCTTAAGCCCCAAGACTCGCATAATGCTACTTTTCATTCAAAAAGCACAGGGTATTTATTCATGAAAAATGAGTCAATAATGATTTACAGAAGTGACATTATTTTACCCTATTTATGTGAGCAAATTAGAGCATTATTTCTATTGTCTTCTTTCAAATATCATCGTCTGGGTTTTGTATATTTTGTTTTTAGAAAGAATTAATAGTTTAAAATTAAATAAAGAAATCCTCTCCAGACACGAACTGAAATGCAGCCAGGGTTGTTTTTTTGGCAGGTAAAAAGCAAGACTCAAGCTGAGCACATCTGAGTAAGTTTTGACAGTTGTGTCATATCAAATTAATTTTTCAATGCTCTTTTGTTCACAGCAAGTTTCACTAATTGTCAAAATATAGGAAAATTAAGGTCTACACATGTTTCAATCTCTGGGGGCCTTCACCAGGAAAAAGTCAGGCTGTGTAAGAGCTAAAAAGAAGTTTACGCTTTGTGTTTTGTCAGATTAACTGGAGGACCTGTGCATTATGAGACTACCTCCAGGTTTATTTAAAAGAACACAGACTGATCCATATGCATAATATAAAAATCAAACCAGAAACGTGATTAAACATGTAAATATGCCTTGTTTGGTAGCGGTTTTCTGGTTTTGTTTCCTGACATATCAGAAATACTTGTTTGCCAAGATATTATTACAGTACCACTGCTTGGCAAACATCACTCCAAAAGGCGATAGTCTAAAATGAATACAGCTATGCCTCTGTTATAAGCCCTATTCCAATATTACCTCCCTAAATAAGAACATAAAGTATATTAGCCTCAAATGTAGACAAATGGACAAGATGCCTAAATCAGCCACCTCTCTCTTATTTTCTCTCTCCCCCCCTGCAAAACATATTATTCATAAAACGTAGCACTTTGATCACACGTGCAAAAACCAAAAGTCATTCATCATGTTCAGTAAAGCAGAACATTAGAAATCATAAGATCAAAATCAATTTGGCCAATTTTAACTCCAAAAGTCTAAACATTTTCTGAGAGCTACATAACAGTCACATGCTTACTCAACCAAGGTAGTCAGTTCAACAAGACACTTTCAGAGTACACAGGGAGCAGCTGGAGGAAGAGAGAACCAGAAAGAAATTTAGAAACCTCAGGATAACAAGGCAACAGGGAAACTCCTGCCTGATTCCCTGGCACCTGCAATGTAGTTAAAGATTTACTGAAAGGAACTCTGCTCCTTTTAATTTCAGCAAATCTCACGATATGGTCTCACTTCAAGGGAGAAAACTAAAAATCAAAAATTCAAGACTGCTGTCTCAGAATTCATACAATGAAGTATTGCATGGTAAAAGAGCAAAAGGGGAGAGTCAAAAACAGTACACCAAAATATTGAATCAAAATTAAGATTGCCATGCATTCACAATGTTTGTGAGGTCTTTCTTCCACAGTCATTTCTCTCTGGTAGAGCACAGACAGGATCTTGCCATGAAATCATTAATACTTGCAATGTCAAAACTTAAGGGCACTGCATCATCAGTAAAATATCTACTCCTCTATCAGATTTTTTAAATTATGCAACAAGTTCAAAATCTAGGAAGCAAAAGGGGACAGATGTACAGGTAAATAGAGAGAGCACAGACACTCCTGTACCTTTCTGCTGCAGAGCAGAATCACGTGAGCTTCACTTCCTTTGGAAACTGAGCTAAAATGCATATTATAACCCCAATACTCTCTACTGAATAAACATACCTCCTCTTCCTCCAAAGGAATTGCTCTTTCTGCTCTACTAACTCCTACAAAAGGAAATCAAACAGTTCAAATCTATCAGTTGCATGAATCTAGAATGACAAAATTGTGAAGGGCGTGAAAGGTGCCAGGCAACCTCCCCAGAACATTGAAAGGATGCAAAGGAGCTGTGTCTCTCTCCTGCCACTGCACAGTCTCTCTGTTCCCACATCACACAGAAATGCTGAGGCCATGGGGTTGCCCCTCAGACTCGGATAAGGTCATTATTTATCTCTGACCTCAGTCCTGGCACGGTTTTGTTACTTGCACCACCCTAAATTTAACTTTGTAAGCCTCAACACAAAGTCCACTGTCAATACTCACAAATGTGTTTGTCACCTCTTAGGAGTGAAACAAAAACAGTCAAAACCTTTACAAAAATATTTAGATAGATAATAACTCCACAAACTTTTATGACACAGCATTTACCCAACTAATAGCTGGCTTTAGAAAAAGCTATTACCTCACAATTTATACAGAGAGGATAAAGCTGACAGAACAGAAATTCCTATTTGGGGCCTGCCATTTACTTAATAAACTCATGGCATGAGGTACAAGCCCAGGATTGACCAGTTCTAAAAACCAGGATGTCCCACCAACATCCTGCAAGTGCTTCAAGGGCCTTATGAGCATCTCTAGTCAGCCATACCAGGGCACAGTTGTGAAATTTTCCATTCCACTCCACAATACTCCTGATTGTACGGGAAGTTTAAACCCATAAATAATAATTTTGCCTCATGAAAATGTGTCTTTATACAATATAAACGTGGTTTGTGTAATCTGTAAAAAGAGTAAGATTTCAGTTTTTATAATGCAGTCCATTAGAGAAAGGATCAAATTTTTCTTTAAAAGTGAAATGAGTTACATGATTCTCACATAACAATAAGAACAAAATGTATAAAATGGCTAAAGAATTATTTCCTTAAATATTTTATCCATAATAATACCAAACCCTTTTTTCTTATTTATTTTTTTTTCTCTTTATTCCCCCTCCTCTGCCATAAGCATTTGTGTGTTTAAAGAAGTTAAAACAATGACAAAGATATTTGCAGGAAAATCAAAGTGCTACAAACTGAGGAAGGTCAAAAGTGTGACGTCAGAACTGAACTTTGCTCTACAATGACAAGTTTTAAGCTTCACTATCACATTAGAACAAACCAGTTGAATATATTTTACCAGTTAATTTTTCAGTGTAATATCTGGTGGTTTTTAAGAATCTACATATCTCCAGGGTCCCCTTCAACCTCTACCACTGTGAGGGGCACACGGGAAGTCCAGAGTCCCAAATGAGATCAATCAGATTTTTTAAATTCCAAGAAAAATCTAATATTTTTTCCCACCATCTTTCTCAACTTGTTAAAGAAGATGTTAAATTTGTTTGTATGGACATATCTAGACATGCTGAATAACTTTAGGCTTGGGATAGAAGTTGATTTCTTAATTATGGTTAAATAGGACTATTTAATTATGCTTTAATAGGATTATTTAATTATGCTTTTTGCCTTGTTTGCTTTTCTATACCAGTTATTACATTTTGAAATAAAAAATAAGAGTATATAAATACTACCAAAACACAAGCCAAATACAATCAGTAGATATTTCTAGGGGTATGAAAGTAAATATAAAAATCCTACAGGCTGATTTCTGCATCTGATTTCCTAATTATAGTTAAAAATTCCAATACCTCCTGCCACTATTCCTCTTCCTTTGTGGCATTGATCTAAAATAGGAGGGATTTAATAAATTAATTGATGGCTTATAGTTATTAGATCTACAGGGTTCACACTATAGTTTTCTCATCCTTGAAGAAACCTTTCCGAAAGCAGGCTCACAAATGTCTTTCCTACAAAACTCTGTTACTTCAAAACAGTCAGAGCTTCTGATAACACCAAAGATAGCACCATGCTGGTGATAATTTTATACATAACTACCACGAACACTGAATTCAAGCAGCACCATTTGAAACTGCAATAGGTCTAAAGGATGCAGCCTATTTTTCAAGTTACCACCCTGACAAGCTCCATGAGACACCATAAATGAAATCTCTCAGGAGGCTTTAGTGCCGTCCCTGGGCTCCCCAGCTGGGTGCTGAGGCACTGGGCAGAGGATGCTAATGCAGCTCCTGCCTTCAGTCAGCTCAGGTAACAGCACTGCTGCAGCAGAGAGAGCTAAACTCATTTAAAACCTTTTACCACAGCTCTGTCATTCCCCACACACGTCATCACGGCCAGCAGGGAATTTCAGAGTGCTTCAAGTAGCCCAAACCTACACGGCGCCGTGGTTTTGTGCTGAGCTGTAGCATAAAAGGCCCTGAATTTGGAAAGCAGGAAGCCCCAAATTCACACAACCTGTGGAAATGTTTGAAGGGGGTATGACAACACGAGGACAGCATGCTTGGATTATCCAGCCCTTGATAACTAAGGGCCCATGATCTCATCCCTTAAGCATATGCTCAGTGATTCCTCTTTAGGGCATCATTCCAGGCTGTACAATGACTGTCAAACACAAAATATTTGCACAGTGAAACTACAAGATTGGTCAGTAATTACAGAAAAAGTTTACGCACTCCAGCAGTCTGACACATTGCATACAAAAAAAAATTTTTTTAAGAGGAGGCTATTTTGTCTGGAAGATATCCTCTATGAAGTGCCATCCACTAATGCCCCTTGACTGTAGCCATTTTTGTAGCAATAATATAAATTTATGGTCATCTTGATTTGCTAATCGGGTTTTTTTGGGGGTTTTCTTTGAAACAACCTGTGCCTTTTTCCCCTGAAGAGCTTAAATCCCCAAAACATCTTCCTTAAAATCTGGGATTAAACTGAGAAAGTGCAGAAAGAATCAAATAAGCACCACCCTTTTTGGAACTTTCAGACAGGCTTTTATGTTTTTCCACTCAGAGACAACTTGTGAGTCGCATTTTATAATATTATGATAGCAAAGGCTACTTAAGTGGACAGATTGACAGATAAGAGAAAACAAAAATATTTTTCCTTTGAGAAGACACCAGTCTGCACTTGGACAATACCAAAAGCCCCTGCCAAGCAGAAACAAGTTTAGAGGTCAAAACCTAGTGCCAGTATTGCTATCTTGAACAATAATCACTGTATCCAAAGAATGCCTTTGCTGCTGCATTAATATTTCTTCTGTGATGAAGGAAAAATGCAGACTGAATCTCATAGGATTGCCAGATGCCCTCTATAATTAAGAAGTTAAGTTCTGGTGGCCAAATCTAAGGCCTTATGAACAGCCTTTATGATATGGCTTTTCCTGCATTTCTGAAGAAACTGTTGTTTTTCTGAACACATAGGAATCAAGGCATTCAGAAAAAATGGTCATTATGCAGATAAATGGTACTGCCCTTGCACAATTAATCTATATATGCACAGTTTAGGTCTCTGACATCGTCCCAGATTTTAACATCTAAACTCTGGCCACCCTGAGACATTGCCAAATTTCTACAGACAAAGAAAGAGTCTGTTTCAGCTCCAGATGTGATTGTGACTAAGGAGCTACTTCTGACCCCCCCTCCTCTCTCCCACTGACCTTGGCAAAATACTTGTAAAATGGGACTATTTATATTCATGAGCTGCCCTCCCAGAACTGGTTCACTACTGCATCCTCAGTCTGTACACAAAACGATTACTGGGGGTAAAAGATGCAAATCTGACTTTTCTGATATTATTAACACACAAATGTTGAACCAAATTGCTACAGGCTGGGAGGAAAGGAAAAGAAGTCAAACTGCTGAGAAATCAGCATCTTACATAGTGAGCAGACACAAGTTGCCATCCTGAAGAGCAGAGTTTGCAGCGATGCAGGCAGGAAAAGCTGTGAGATGGTTTCTCAGAGTTTAAAAAACTTAAGAGGACAGTGTAGTAAATGTCAGAAATCACCTGCCACTGAAGCAGAGACAGCTTTTCAACTAGATATTCCTTGGACTTCATCTGTTTAAACTTAAATCTTCAGAATACATGTCAAATGATAAAAACTTTTTTTAAAATACTCATATCTCAAGAGACTTTTATCATCTGTGTAAAACTGTCAGTCACCTGTGACACTGTGAAACTATTCGATCAAATCAACAGGATAGAAATTGCTAATTCAACCTTTAATTAAACCAAAGAGAAAATGCTGAGATTCCTCACATTAAGGTTGTAATAAATTAAATCAACCCACTTAACTCTCTTATATGTGCAAGCAGTAGTCCAAATTTTTTTTGAGTATTGTAAAGAAAGTGTAAAGTAAACACGTCAAAGTTATGACTAAAGTAATAAAATCTCTAAAATTAAAAGACACCTTTGAAGCAACAGGATGAATCTCAAACTCTCAACATATATCCCTCTTGATTCTAGGAAATGTGAATTACCAGCTTTCTCAAATGGTAGGAGCAGGGTGAGGTGAGGGCTGCTGTAGCTTCACATGGAGGTGGCTCTACCCCAACTCTCCAGGACATTTTTTTCTAAGCATTAGGACCCCTCAGACACAGCCATCAGACAATTAGTGTAGCTCTGGCGGAGCTACTTTACAAATGCTCCACCAGGAGCATCTTACTCTTTTTAAAAGCCAAAATATTTCCAAGCTATCACCCCTCGGAGATAATACACAGGGAATGTGTAACTGCACTGGAAATAAAAGCAAATCCACGGGCAATTACTGCAGAACAGCTGATGTACCATAAACCAGCCAAGCCATAGCAACACACCCACCCACACAGCGACACAATCATGGGATAAAAGGTTAACTCAGACCATTTTAGAGTAAGGAAACAATTTAGTATTTCTTTCTATTCCACACTTTTAGTGTGACCTCATACGTTCCTTACTGTAAACCATCCAAACTGTGATGCAGATTAATTTTCTAATGTGTTTTTTATGATGATATTTAAAACATCTTCTCCAAGACAGATGAAAGCACTATGATAAATACTTTAAAGTCAGAGAGACAATTGAAATAGACTGGCTATCAGCATAACAGTGCTGTATCAGGCGAAGATTCTTTGTCATTTGGTTTTTATAACCACAAAATGACCCTCTCTCACCATGTTTTCAACTCTGAAACAAAACAAGGCACAGCTCTTCAAGTCCCATCAAATAAAGAATTTATTGCATATCTCTAATTACCAACATGGATTATTTTCACTGAACACATCCAGGCTGTACCTGGAAAATAAAAGGTTTTATGATAATCCTATGCAATGGAGGAGATTCGAGGGCTATTAGTATGATAAAGTTTCAGGCAAAAATACAAAGCATAGATGCAGGTTTCTTAAATGCATCACATGCCTTACTGCACTTAAAACCCTAATGTTTGAATTGAAATATAGAAAAATCCCCTATACAGTATAATCTAGATGGTATAAAATGCATATATATATATACACACATATGTATATTTAATAAAGTTGTATAGCATATAAGCAGCCCCCACATTGTTCTAGACACCAAAACGATTCCGGTTCATGTTCTAGAATCACAGTGCGGGTGCCACGTGCTGCTGTGTTATTAACAAAGATTTCGATTCATGACTGACAGAACCCGTTCTCTTGCAGCACAACAATTAATGAGCTGTCACATTCCTTTCTGGTGACGCCCGCGAGTCCTTCGTCACCACTCGCTCCAGCAACTGGAAAGCGTTTGTCAAAATTCCGTGGAGAAAATGCATCTCTGAAGTTCTCAGCCACAGAAGGTAGCCTCGAGGTTGATGCAATGATTATGTTGGGGAAACATCGTGCTAATGTGTTTGTCTAAACAGAAAAAGAAACAAACGCTCTCGGTGTCAAAACACTAAGACTTAGTTGGAAGGGACTTGCAGATGGGCAAATGAGGTAGAAATCTCGTCTGCCAGCGGGGATTATAGCAAGTGTGAGCTGTCACACTTGAAAAACACCAGTTTAGGCCCAGAGAAAGAGCACAGTACTCTGCTGCTTTATTGTTCAGGGTAGAGCCTTGAAATTGCTGACTACAGTTGAAAACTGCTCAACCATTTTTCTTTCCACTTCCTCTGCTTTTGGTATAGTGCCTCCCATTACAACACCTGAATATTCACACACATTCTTACAAAATTAGCAGCAAAATGCTTGCAAAATGTTGTAGTACTTTACTCATCAGTACCTCTGATTAAAAAAAAAATTAAATGATCTTGCTAAATTTGGGTGCCTAACTGAATGTTCAGTTTCTTTCACCACAACTTAGACTTCAGCCACTCAAAGCAGGATTGATGGACTTCAGTTACAGAGAGGAATGGTTCCTGTTACTGCAAAACAGATCCACAGCCACAAAGTACAAACCTAACAAATAACAAAAGTGAAACACATACAGGCAATTAGGAACCACTTGGGAACAACAAGATTTTAGTGAAATACCAAGGATCTCACACAGACAAAGAAATTTTGGTGACAAAGTCAGAATAAAATTCAGTTCTCCAATGTAATGTTTAACTGCCTCAAGCCTCAGACCATCTCTTCCTTTTTTTTTTTTCTGATCTCCAACTCAATTTTTTACACTTACTTGTGATCACAGAACTGGGAATTACAGTGAGAAAACAGAACAAAACAAATCTCTCATTGCTCACTGTGATATACAAATTTCAGGATTTGGAGGGAAAAGGGGAGCAGAAGAGGTCTGTGTAATTATATATTTAGAAGTGGCAAAATCATAGGCACTTTTACTTCCAGTATTACTTAGTTTTTTTTAAATCTTTCAGAAACACTACCCATTTTAACTTTTTTGTTGCTACTTCCTAATTGTTCTCAAGGCACACCAAAACTCTCAAATCCCACCACTTGTCATCACACTGATGGAGGGACAAGCTGACAGATCTGTCCCACTGGAGCAGGGAGTGGCAGAAGTCAGGTTAAAGTTTCTTTCCCAGGTGAGCATTAGAGAGTACCAAGAGTCTTTCTCAGGAGAGGGAGATGGTGTCACACAGGTTCCTGATGTTCCTCAACAGGCTCAAATTTCAGCATGTTCTCTCAAATACAAGGTTTACAGCCTCATCCATTCAGCATTAATCCAGACCCACCCCATCCCTCCTTATTCCAGTTTCATTCTTCAGCAATCTCCAGCTATGTTTACCTCCCGAGCTTCTCTCCAAAACCTCCTTGTCTAGCATGTCAATCTCATTACTCCAGACACAAAATTATCCCACCCTCCTTCGAGCTCAAACCACCGTTTGAGCCTCCTCTCCTTCAGCCCCAACTTCTTCCCCTCAGCTTGCCAAAACGTTGGACTTATTTTTTTTTCTCCACACCCACATCCCGTTCTTATCCCTCCTGCAATCAAACCAGGCAAGACAAGGCAAGGGAGAGACAAAGCACAGAGGAAACTGTTCCCCCGTTCAGTTCTGGGGCACAGCCCAAGCTCAGAGAAGAAACTACAGGCCAAGTCCACTTCAGATCAGATCATACACGTTGTGATTAAGCCTCTGTACTCTGTTACAAAGATTTTAAAAAAAAATGGAGCACATAAAAAAATTAAAAATACAGCTACTCTGACAGCAGAGTTTCAGAAAGACAACACCCCACACATCCCTGTAGCCATTTCTCTTCCACTTCTAGTCTTGTCCTACAACAGAGGACTTTGAGATAATATTCAAACTAATGAAGGAAAAAAAGAAAGAAATAAAAAGGTGAGTTTAGTCTATGTGTTAATTTAGTAGCTTTCAGTTTGGAAAAGGGAGGCAAAGACAAATTAGATTATAATTTAGAAATCAATTTACTAATCAATTTTGGCTAGACAGGCTTAACTGAAGCTTGACTTCACTTCGGCATCCTTTATCTAACCTAACAAATGTGATCTCCTATCTGCAGAGCTAAAAATCAAACCATACAAATATTCACTCAAGTACATCTGTGTTCAGCCCAGGTTTTACACTTCCATGACCCATGGCATTATGCAAAAATGAACTTCACACGCTTGTATTTTGAGTTGCTCAAGAGGAACTCCATTCATTCATACCTACAAAATATATAAAGTAAAAACAACTCCTGTACCTATTGTATATCCTGTAATCCTACCTGCCACATCCCAGCTGCCCTGTCTTTGGCATTCCAATCAAACCACATTCTTCCAGCTCCTCAAATTCCTGATAACAGGTAATTCAGGTGACAAAGTGGAGGGTGCACAATCTTTTAGACATCCAAGCAGATTGTAGCAGTTGGATCTTTATTAACTATAAACTTGCAGTTCCTTCAAAAAATTCTGACAACCTGGTTTGATGAAAGACTCACAAAAGCAGTGTTGACTCTTCTCCAAAAGATCTTTCCCTGAAGTGAGTCATTTCACATTTGTTATGATTTCTACCAATGGGCCTGCTATGAAAGCCATAATTATTGGCCAACAGTTCTTTAGAGCTTTCTTGGAAACTTTCATTAAACGACTTGCATTGGCCAACTTGCAGTCAAGAGGGACCTAATCAAATTTTAGTAAAAGGCTGAACATTACATTCATCAGTTTGGGTGGTTTTTCCTCAAGTGTCTTAAGAACCTTGAGCGTGCATTATCTGGTCCTGAGAGTTTGCTGTTCTTCTGCTAACAAATGTGTTTTGCAACACTTAAATTTTACTTTAAGCCTCTGAAACAATGCCAGTAAACTTTAGCATAGGCATTTTCTCCAGATTCTCCCACAATGGATTTCCTCAAAAAGAATATTTTCTTTACCTGCTGTGGCCTCCTTTTGTGTGGATGGTTCCTTGTGTTTCTGAGAGCCTGCTAGTCCTATAAGCATTCT
Organism: Thryothorus ludovicianus; assembly: GCA_013397245.1. Lineage (NCBI taxonomy): Eukaryota > Metazoa > Chordata > Aves > Passeriformes > Certhiidae > Thryothorus > Thryothorus ludovicianus. Next base: position 785,386 of record VZTB01000039.1, on the reverse strand, counting down.
AGGAGGTTTCAAGCTTCTAATGTATTTGTACAAATACTCTTAATTTTTTTAATATATTTTTTACAAGCTGGTCATCAGATTATTTTTTATCTGCCTTGAACTATTACTTTTATTCTGTCTGTTCTAAATAAAATATTTTTAAGAATGCCTACTTTTTCCTATGAGCCCTTTTTAGGATCCTCTTTAATCGTGGCATTTCCCTTTTTATCTTTGCATCTTGTTCTGATAAATGGCATGCATTTGCCTCAAGTTTCCAGTATGATGTCTTAGAACAGCCATAATCTTGCCTGCAGGGATTCTATTTCATTTACTTTCCCCTTTTATTTTAAATGTTTTTCTGAGCCCAGGTCTAACAGATATTCTGCCTTCTACTACTCAAACATGAATTCTGAATGATCTGCAATCATTATCATAGAAATGTTCTCTGATTGCTATTTTGAAGGCGATCCTAAATATATTCCTCAGGAAGAAGTTAACAGTTGTGTTTCTTTTTCTGGTTGGCTGCTGCAATAAACAATCATTGATGTTATCTAAACATTTCATCCGAGCACCCCACCTTCATGCAAAATCTGCACAACCTACATAAAGATATTTTTAATTCACATAGTTTTATAATTTTTAAGCTACCACAAAATGCAAGACCTTCAAGGGGAGAAAAATCTTCAGTTAAAATTGATGTTGATATTACCTCCAACTCACTCAACCTCCAATAATTTATCATTTTCTGGATTCTTTAGACGGGAGATTTTCACTATTCTTAAGTCAACATGAAAGCCAACATGTAAAAGATGGAAATAGTGTTATTTATTTTAATCAGACTCAATCTATGCTAGTGTGTTATTTCTACCCCTAATACCACTCTTAACTTCTATCTTTCTGAAACAAGCCTGGTGTAAGGGACTATCCAACTTTTTAAATCCTATAACGAATCTAGTGTACTACTGATGCAATGAGGAATTGTTACAGACCTTAGAAGCACATTTTCCTTTTACAAGGTGTTTAGTAATGATCTCTTTGTGGTCCAGTCCATCAAACAGGTGCTTCAATCGTTATATTAATAAAGATATTAACAAGCATCCAAAAATCCAAGCCTCAAAAGAGATGCCTCCCTTCTGATGGAGGAGAATGACATCAAGCAAGGACCTTTGGTTGTGTGGCAAGGTTTTGGTAGCAGGGGGGCCAACAAAGGAGGTTTCTGTGAAAAGCTGCATGTGTGCAGGTTATTCATTCTATACAACCTACTCTCTAGTGTAGGATGAGAATCGTATGGTCTCACTTCTTTCTCCAGTTTAAGAGCAGCAAATTTCTGATAGTTCTATACAGAACATTTAAGGGAAGGCACAGAGGTTTATGCTGCTCAGCAAAATATGCTTCAAAGCTCATTCTATCGTGACTTCCTTCAGCAACCTTAAACAGCAGCATCCAAAACCAACAGAAGTGTCACACCAGGAGAGGGATAAGAGAACGAAATTAAAAATGTCCACAAGAGGTTTAATTTTTGAGGAACTCAGTTATCGATATTAAAGGCAACTAATACCGTAGTCAGAGAGCATTGCAACACAGAGTTAATGCTTATGAACATTTTCCTCCAAAATTTACAAGATTTAATCAAAATGCTGAGGTAAACATCAGAGCAATCAGAAGTATTCAGGTTTCCATGATATTTAAAGGCACAATGTGACTTGAACACACAGTTGCTATGACTGCTGTGCTACAGAATGAGAAAATGTTAAAGGCATCTTAAATGCCTCTTTCAGAACACTGAACATTTATTCTGCTCCCACCACCTTCTGAAACACAGATTTAATATGTGCTGATAAGTTTACACTAACACAAAGAGCTAACAGGCTGTTCCAGGTCCTGGTTATAGCAATGAGTCTGATTTTTTGCAAGTTTCATATCATGAACAGAAAGATGGGATATGTAATGAACTGTGGCCAATTTCTACAATGACAGGAGAGTTACAAACAGTCATCAAAGGTAATGAGATGTTTCCAGTTCATTCATAAAGCTACTAAAGAGTATGCTAGAAAACTAGAGAACTATAAGCTAAAAAGCTCAGGCAGTACTAGCTCAGTAGCCACTGAGTGGCTGGAGTTCAACATTGACTCAATACTTAAATATTTGCTCAGCTCCTTTCCCAGGATTCACAGCCTGAGAAGAATTATGTGCTACTGCAAACATGCCCTCAACAGTACCTGCACTAGTTAGCTGTGTCTACACAAAACTTCACACCAACAGGTACAGCCTTCCAGGATAATTCTGCTCAGAAGGAGCCTCAAGGGGTCACAGAGTCATGGTGTGTCAATAGCAGACGTTTTCTTTGAAAGAATAAACGTCACCCCGTATCCTCATCTCACCTTGGAGTAGCTGCCAATTTTATTTCCCTTATGATAAGTTCCATTTCAAGCCTCATTTCTCTCAGGGTTAGAACTCCAAACGTTAATGAGCAGTTAAGCTTTTACACCGGGGATGGAATTCCCTTTGCAACTGCTGTTACCCAAAGCAGGATGGCAACCATTGGTCATCCCAACTACTTTGGGAACAACTGATGTACAACACACAAGCCAATCAACAGTTTTTGGCCAAGATGAACAGTCAGTTCCTGCAATAAGGCAAAGCTATCAAGAGCAGAGAGAAAATAACTAACATTTCAGAAAATATGCTGTGAATCCACTCTAGAAACACCATATAAAACAGCTGGGTCCAAAAAAGAATACGATAAAAAGAAATTGATGTTGATATTACCTCCAACTCACTCAACCTCCGATTATTTATTATCACCTGATAATTTATAATTATCTGGATTCTTTAGACTTGGGAGATTTTCACTATTCTTAAGTCAACATGAAAGCCAACTACATGTCCAGATTGCCTCCAAAGACTGCACTAGGCATTGACACACCGAGCAGAAACTAATTCTTCCAGCCATACCCAGCTTCGGTACAAACATTTCCCTATTTTTCGCAGCCATAAGTGAACTATCCCTCACAGAAGCATTTGTTATGGAGACAAAAATCATCTTCAGCACTTATATATTTGATTTGTAACTTTTTAAGTGCATGCTATTAGCCAACTTTTCTGTTAATTGTCTAACACATGCTAACCAAACCCAAGGTGTATCTGCTGAACTCTCCTGGCCTTTCAAGGTGTTTCTGAAGACAAAAGCTTTATAACTGCCCAACTTTATATCTGGAATAAAAGTAAAAGTCATATGAAATCTAGGAAGAAGACATTTACAGGATCAAAGACCAAATACATACTTTTCTGAACTTCGTACAAACAAAAAATCTCACTGACAGCCAATTACCAATGGAAGATTATTTCCAGCATCTCCTACTAACATACAGATCTTCCCAAATTATTCTATGTCCTTATTAAAAATATCCAGCAAATAAGGCATCAAAAAGTTATAAAGATTCATCTTCAAATCTAGAGACAAATACTTTTTGGTTTGTCTATTAAAAATCTACAGAGAGCAGGTTATGGATTGGAGCTCAGTCACAGTATCACAAACTAACAGAACATACAGGATGGTAACTAAGAAACCTGAGCCCAGAATGGTTGTTATAGGCTCTACTGCAATTAAGAAATATAATAAAAGCCTGTTGCTTTGTCTCCATTTAAAATAATTATGGTTAAGTCAAAGGTGTTCTCAAAAATTAAAGGTATAAAATAGTAAAATTAAATTCAAGAAGAGGTTATAGTAACTGCCTAAACTGTTTAACAAATTAAAGAGCTTCATTTAAAAAAAAACTCATTATGGAATTTAAATTTATTTTACAGTGTCCCAGAGCATTTTGAAATTGGAATGTTATCAGATCACAAGTCATAAAAATGAACAACAAAACAGTGACTTTTCTATCTATCGACCTGTATTTTGGGATCTGCTGTGACTGCTTTCTGAACTCAGTGACAATGAAAGAATAACTTTCTGATTAATCCACTCCTTCACAAAAATCTTTAAAAATTTCCTCTCTGTGAACAACAGCAGAACAAATGCTTGCAAAAACTCAAACTGTATGTTCGAGGTGCACCCATTTCTCTGGAACTACATAAAGACAGTTGAGGTAATTCCAACTGATCTCACAACACCAAATCAACAGCATTCCCCTGGCAAAAGGAAACTAGTGTAATAGCATGGTATCTTGGCTCAGTGGGTGGATTTTTCTGCTCTTCTTTTGTCTCCAGGGGTTTTCCACAAGAGCACCTGCTGTCATTGGGCAGAACTTAGAGTTGCATCAGCCTGTGACAAAAAAATTCTAATGGCAAATAGTTATCCACCTTCAGGAAAGAGAAAACCTGTGTGCTACTACAATACATTCAGAATATAAAATCTCATGGAGTTTGCTGTGTTACCAGGGTTTCTGAAGCACCCTAAAGTATTTTTTAAATCAGTTATTGTCATTATTAGATGTCACGCACATTGCTACAGTGAACTCATGATTGTTGCAAATTCTGCCCAAAGAACTGGTGAGCAGAAAGTGAAACACATTAGAGAGTACTTTTTTTACAGCACAAGGACCAGATGCCATTAGCATGGGCTAGGAGCAAGCCCACCCAAACCAGAAAGAGACAGTTCTTCCCCAACAGGTAGGAAGTAACTTGCTTTATCAAAGGATGCAAGGAGTTCAAATAAATTCAAGGGAAAACTGGAAAAAGGAGGAAAGGTCCATACATGGAAAAGGAGACTGAACAGCACTCCCAACTAAATAACTAAACCACATCAGAGAGTCCCCCGAGCTGAAAACAGGTGGAAGTTGGGAGAGTGTAGGAAGGTGGCATGGGAGAAAAGAAAGGAGAGTATCATATGTGATCATATTTTTATCCTTCCATTGGCTTCTGATTACAGCTACTTTCTTTTCCCCCGTGACCTTTAATGCACTTAATTGCACATTAGCCCTTGCAATGGACGGGAAGATGATAAGCAGCAACTTGTGATTATAGTTTTTATTGATTTTTCCCTTGGTGTGTTGCTTCTAGAGATGCTGCAGCAGCAAGGAGATGCATTGGACAGACAGAAAAAGTTCTAACACACCCTTTGGCCCTAAAAGTCTGTTTAATATGACATCTTCAAGCCAAGGATGTAAAAGATATTTACCTGTTATGAACAGATATTAAACTCGACCTTAGACAAAGATCAGAGATTAGAGAGAGAATATTAAGATAGATGAACTCTTAATCTGAGCTATTTTTATGTTTTAATATATTTTAATGAAACTCACAAATAATTTCACCATTTAAGAGCAGTTTACTGACCTAAAAGTCACTTGCCAAGTCTACCTTTGCTATAGAAAGGTGAAAAAATATCTTGTAGTAAGAATGTGGTTAAAGGGAGTGGAGAATCCACCCTGTGAGGAGAGGCTGGGCTCCTCCAGGCTGGAGAAGCAATGGATTTTTGGCTTTGAGGGCAGAACTCCTGCTAGTGTCTAACAGGAGGCCATCACAAAGCCAGGCTGCACTCTGCAGTGCAGGGTGTGAAGATGTGAGGCAATGTTGAAACAAGGAGTCCAGTCTAGAGGCAAGGAAAAAATGTCTCACTGTAAGGGCACACAGGCAGGGGGACAAGGTGAAGCAGAATGCCCAGAGAAGCCAAGCAGTCTCCAGTCATGGAGATCCTCAAGGCAAGAGTGGATAGCACAATGTAATATGCAGAATACATAAAAGATGGGTGGAGACTTCAAGATTGGCAAGACCATCACCACAGCCACATTCAAACTGAGCCTTATTTAGCTTGATTTTTTTCACCTTTATGCTTACTAATATCCTCCTATGTCCCACAGGCACTTTATTTTCTATTTTAACCTGATATAAGTTTATTTGGAACACTTGCTTGTGGCTTTTATTTGGTTCTGAAAGTTGCTGCTTCTATTCTTCAACCTGAAGGGGAGATTCTATGCTTGCTGTTTGTTTTTCTTCCTGCCCTATTATGCTATTCAGTGCTACTACTACAAAAGCTTCACTTTTTGGCCTACCATGACTGCAGTCCCACTACTTTAATAAAAATACTTTCATATAAGGAGTTTTTGGTACAGGTAATTTCTATTCATTGTGGGTGTGCTGTAAGTACATTCAAGTACAAAAAAAAAATTCGCAAAGGTATTTTAGCCAGCTCCACTCCAACTCTATTTGACAAAAGGCATGCAGTAAAATATTCCAAGAGTATCATTCCAGTTTTTCCAAATGTATAGACTCTGGCCAAAAATCTCTAGGTAAATATGTTTCACTTAAACTGGAAATTGTAAGCCTGCTTTCATTTCTAACAGTTCTATTTCTAACCTTGAGATCAGGTATGTAGAAGCTTCACGCTACGACACGCTTCTTTTAAATTCTCATTCTAACTGTGCTGCAGAAAAGAAGTAAAGCAGCTTCTCCTTTAAAGCAGTAGCAAAGAGAAATATACCCCTCCTTATCATCCCCTGCAAACGAGATACTGTGGCATATGCAACAGAAGATACAACTGCTAATCGAAATAAAATACATTTAAAAAAAAAAAAAAAAAAAAGAGGAAGGCATTGCAAACAGCACACATGCTTATTTAAAGCAGTAATCTCTTTGGTCTAATCTAGTTACATACTTTCGTCTTTTCTAAGAGCCTGCCCACAGCAGATAAACACACAAACCTTCTTGTGCTGCACCAACTGACGTCAGCAGTCGCTTAGGAACCGCCTTTGGTGCAAAAGTGGTAGTACCGAAACTATGTTTACAATTGAAAAAGAATGAGGTATGCAGGGCTCTCCAGAGCTTTGGGAGAAGAGATACACATTTATAAATGTAAACTACAAAAGAGCTTCTTGAAAAATTCGCCGGGCTGTCAGAGATGTTTTACCTGCTCAAATATCTTTTGGTGAATACCTAGAGCAAAAGATATTTTTTTTTTATATTTTTAGTTGTAAAATTTTCACTCTGCCCAGAAAAAAAAAGAAAAATCAAAAAAGTAATTGCCAGTTTCGTCAGTTTGGAATGTAAGCTTTGAGCTTCTTTCACTTCTGCATAATCTGTAAATAAAAATTCAAATCCAGTAACAACTTCATTGGGTAACTGTTAACAAGGACAAAGCCTTGTTGTTCCCACGGCAAGAAAACAAAAGATGTCACAAAACAACCTGCACCAATAGAAATAATCATGCCATCATTATTTCCTAAGTAGTCAGCTGTTTAGAAGTCTCGTATTTAAGGAACTTAGAAGCTCTGTATTTTAAATAATTCAGTAGAAAAATTATTTAGAAGACTCTGAAGAATAAACAACATAAAACTACATGGATGCAAAGCTGTTTGAGACAACTTCCCAAACAACCTGAATTTACAATTACAGAATTTTAATTTTGAAAAATGAGTGTGTAAACTCTATGAACAGGCTTGCTTTATTAGTCCAGTAATTTACAAGTAAAGCTCAAATTCAAAGTAGCCTGATACCTTCCATTCTATAAAGTTTCTAACCACTTCTGGAAATCTATTGAATAAGGGGGAAAAAAAAAAAAATAGCATCATCTAAACAAGTTTAAAAAATGGCATTTAAAGTGTTAGATACAAGTATTATACTTCTAGTAAGCACTTTCCAGCTCCAGTCTGTGGAATTGAAGCAGTTTTCTCATCAGAGCTGGGCCTGATAGGAATGCACTGTAATGTTAGACATCATAACAGAGGGAGTCTGTATCCTGTGTGCTCACATTCCTCCTGCTGGCTCTGAGAAAACATGAGGGGAGAAGCTAAAACTCAAGTGGCCAAAAAAAGGACACTGCAGAGAAGAACACAGAAAAATTTGACAGTCAATATTACAAAACCCAGAACTCTTATTTTCATATTCTTTTGACAAATATTCAATATGAAACCCCACATTCAACAGTCACTCTCAACCCCTGAATTGTAATTATTTACTCAGACCTGAGAGGTTTTTTGTGCATTTATCGCAGTTTTTTGCTGCACACATCTCCAATAATAATAATAAAAAAAACAGCAACAACAAACAAAATAACCACAAAAAACAAAACCAAAAAAACTTGCATGGAAAGATAACACAGTCTGACTAATATAATTATTACTATAAATTTAGGAAGGGTAACTGGAATATATGTTCTATCAAACAGAAGTGATCAAAATTAGGAACATTCCCCCTTCACCAAAAAACCCACATCCATATGCAAAGTGGGAAAAATATAGAAAAGGCAGTAAACAGGGGCAAATCTCTCATTTAAAATACTTAGTCCCTGGCATGGAAACAGTTTTACCAATTCTCTAAAACCAAAACAAGCAAAAGGAGCAAGTAAAATCAACTTGGTCTGAAGCAGATACTGACTGATTTTATTAATCTCAGTATTTTTTGGTCTTGCATCAGGGGTGGGAGAAAGCTCTGATTCCAATGCAGGGGTGATTCCAATGCACCCCTAAAGAATACTGTCTCTGGATAAACCTCAGAGGTAATTTGGGCCCAGATTAGCTGCATGACCCCAAACTGAAACATTTCAACACTATCCAAAGGTTTAAGTAATTTATCTGGAAGTGAAGCAGAGAGATCTGAAGGGAAATAAAAGGCTCTACTAAACTCAGCAATGCCTTACTTAATGATTCAGATAGAGTTCTGAAATCACCTCAGCATGCTTTCTGATTTATATGCCTGTACCTGGGCTCCAAGTCAACTTTTCCAGAATTCTGAATGTACATCCCATCACACCTCTCATCATGACAGCTGAAAACTGAGTTGCCAGTCTTCTACCACCCTCAGAAAAACAAAGCATCATTTTTCTGCTGCTGTATCTGGAACCAGTCAAGGTGCTGAAGGGAACAACTTGCTGTTCAAGCTGCTGTACCCTGAGAATTTTGAGGGGCTAGAGCACAGTTCAACTGTGCTTCCATGGACAGCAGCACCAGGAGACTGCTCTCCAAATTTACTGCTGGTAAACCTCTCAGACAGAGACTTTGAAAAGTCACCTGGATAATCTTTTCAATATGACTTGGGATAGGAAGGAAAGAGCGAGAAACAAATGTCCAGTTGTTACCAGAAAATGCACCCTGTGCACTAAGCACACATTACACAGAATTCTAGTCAGAATTATGCTCCTACAACAACAGCTTTGTGACCCACAAAGAGGTAAGATTGCTAGGGGAATTATTTTATTATTCTAATAACTGGTCTTGTAAACAGTCAAGTTTTAAGTAGGTGCCTTTTCCCTTCTTCACCCTCTCCTTTGTAAATGTTAGCTAGTTAATTTTAAAACAAACAAAAACATCACCTCACTGCCTAAACAGATGACACATGCCTATGCGCAATGTGATAAACTATAAACATAAAAACCAGCTTATCTGCAAACAAAATGTGAATTTGGAGATACAAGGAGAAGCACTCTTCACAAACACATAAGTTCCATTTTGCAGAGTGGGGCAAAAATAACTGAGCATCAGAAAAGACTGAGGAAAATGAGCGGTTGTCAATGTAAATAAATTTTCATGCTTTCTGGTCATTTAGTGAAAAGAAATTCTAGGAAAACTCATCTTTTGCTTGAAAAGTAAGCTTCTTTGCTTCCTCCTTTTATCTGCTATTTTACTACCCAGGGCTCCATAAGAATAGACTGTGACCTATCCTTTTACTTCTAAATAGATACAACACAAAATAAAATACCAGTGAGACAGCTTTCTTTTACATCCCAGCAGCAGCAGAGAATCAGGTCTCATGCCAGATCAAAGTTTGTTCAAACTCTTCCTCCAAAGAAGGGCCATTGCCTTTTCTACCTAGTAGCCTACTACACTGAAAAACAAGTTGTAGTCTCTGCAACAAAGGCACAGAGCTCAGAAAAAAAAATAAATAAGTCAGCATTTCATTTCTACTGGTGCTGTCATTGCTAGACAGCTCATTTCCATAACTGGTAAAGACTGAGTAACAAATTAAGTCCTTATAACATCACAGGAAATACACTGTCATGTTTCACTGCATAGAAGAGCATCTTCCCAAAATTTGAATAAGCATCTCAACAAGGAGTATGAGGACAATAAACAAACTTTCTCAGTAAAAGGATAAGTGCCTCTGAGAGGAACACAAATGATGAAATCTTTAGAAGTTTTGTCTTATGACTGGATTACTTGGCAACTTGGAGTTGGATGTTTATCCTCTGTCAAATTTCACTGAAATAAGCAACGATTTCAAAGACACCAAGGATGAATACTTCAGTTGAAAAGTAATGAGGCTGTCTAGTCTGGAGAAGGCTGCATGGACACCTCATAGCAACCTTCCAGTATCTGAAAGGGGCCTAGAGGGCATCCAGGGAGGGACTCCATCAGGGACTGTAGAGACAGGACAGGGAAAAATGGCTTCAAACTTAGAGAGAGTAGGTTCAGATCAGATATTTGGAAGAAATTCTTTGCTGTGAGGTTGATGAGGCACTGGATAAGGTTGCCCAGAGGAGGTAGAAGTGTTCAAGGCCACACTGCCTGGGGCCCTGAACAGCCTGGTATAGTGGAAGGTGTCCTTGCCCATGTCAGGGAGGTGGAACTAGAACATTAAGGTCACTTCCCACCCAAACCATTCAGGATTTTATGAATGATTGCATGACAGAAAGGTATTTGAATTAAACTACAATGCATGCATAACACTATGTGTTGATATATAAATTTGTCTGCATTTACATTAAGGTCTTCATTGAACACAGGGTTTTATCCCAAATAAATTACCCTAGAGAAGTATATCCAAAAAGAAGGTCAGAACAGTCACTGCAGAGACAACCTGGAAAACAGACATCTGTGGTAAGGGAACAAAAATTCTTTACCAAGTCCAGATACAATAAAAGAATCAAAGAATTTTTAAGGTTGGCAAAGAACTTTAAGATCATCAAATCTGACTAGGTTTAGCACTGCCATTAAACCTTGTCCTCAAGTACCCTAACCACATGTTTTTGAACACTTCCAGGGATAATGACTACACTGCTCCCCTGGGCAGCCTGTTTCAATGCCTTACAACCCTCTGCATGAAAATATTTTTCCTGACATCCAATCTAAACTTCTCCTGGGGCAACTTGAGGCCATCTTCTCCCATCGTATTGCTGGTTGCCTGGAAGAAGAGCTGGGCCCCCACCTGGCTATCATCTCTCTTCAGGTGCCTATGGAGAGTGATAAGGTCTCTTCTGAGCCTCCTTTTCTGCAGGCCAAACACCCCCAGCTCCCTCTCACAGGATTTGTGCTCCAGACCCTTCCCCAGCTCCATTCTCTGGGGTCCAGCTCCTCAATGTCCTTCCCGAACAGAGAGGTCCAGGACCGGACACAGCACTGGAGGTGAGGCCTCACCAGTGCCCAGCACAAGGGACAATGTCTGCCCTGGTCCTGCTGGCCACAGTGTTCGTGACACAAGCCAGGGTACCCTTGGCCTTCTTGGCCACCTGGGCACTGCTGGCTCATGTCCAGCTGCTGTCACCAGCACCCCCAGGTCCTTTTCTGACAGACTCTTTTCCAGCCACTCTTCCCCCAGTCTATAGAGCTGCAGGGAGTTGTGGTGACCCGACAGGACAGTGCCTCATATTAGAATTTAACAGGCAAACAGAATAGGAAACAGGAAACTATTTTGTCAAGGCTTTTCATCTTATATCATAAACTTTAGGGATATATTTATGCTTTAGCTTCTTGAAAAGGCTATGATTTCAAGAATCAATGCAAGTTCAGAACTAAAGCCTCAATCATGAGAGACGTATAGAGGAAACTCAACTTGAGAGTTCACAAAAACAATCTGGTTAAGACTAGAAAAAGCTACTTAAAGAAATGCTGAATCAAACAGTTCAATCAATTTCTCTTCAATGAAAAATAATCTATATCAATGCTTGAAAACACTGATGTATAAACTTCAAACTTACTAACCATTAGACTGAGTCACATTACTATGTTTAAACAATGTTGAGTCCCACTTTCACACTGAAACAGTTTAATTGCCTCAGGCCACAGAAAATGAGCTACTACTTTGCAAACTAGAAAATGCAGTTTCTCAGTGCATATAAATGGCAATTAAAAACTATTACAACTGCTTAAACAAAGACATTCTGTACAGTTCACATTGTTTATCAAACTAGTCAGAATTAGAATACTAAGCAGTTTGGTTTAAAAGTCAAAATGCAAAAGCAGTTATTTAATTTCAATAATTTTTGATTACATTTTTGACATTGGGAATTTTAATAATATAAAAAGTTGCATAGCTCTCTTGACATTATGAGACTTCAGTGCCAATATACAGGGAACTCTACAATATTTAGTCATCAAAATTGTTCAGTCCTTAAATAAACAGATCTGAAAATGAGGTAGGGAATGCAGGTATGTTCTGTGAATGCTGGACAGTCTAATTTTCTTTTTCTCCTTTTATAAAATTTTTAAATTTGGAGGCAAAAGGAGGTTTGCTCTTTTTAATTCAAGCTTCACAGAAAATGTTCTAACAATCGTTACCAAGTTACCAGCACAGCAGAATGCAGTAATTCTTCAAACAAAATCAATAAACTAAACAAAAAACTTAAAATAAGCTGTAGAAAGAATGGTATTAATTATCATTTCAGTATTCCTTTCATATTGGAAATTTGAAACATTTTGAATACTTAGTTGAAATTTTGTGACAAAATATTGTCTTCTGAAAGTACTGTCTTTAAACATTTTCTTGAAATAAGAATCCTTTACAAGTGTTCCAAGAGACTAAAATTCTCTTTTACATAATGAAACCTAAAAAATACAAATCTATGATAGCTTTTTTTAGCATTTTAACAAAGCAACAAAAATCTGTACTCTTAACATGAATCAAGCTATATATTAAATACCAAAGCAAACACATAAGAGATTCTGAAATCACTTCTGTTTGATGCTTGTTTCTGACCAGTAGATAAAAGGGTGGCCTTTAGTTTTCCTTGACTCACACAAGGCTGTAACCAAACTAATTAATTAATTAATATCTGCACGCAGGACATTTGCATTGATAACCCAGCCTGTAATAAATAAGAAAGGCAGATTTTTGACTGGAGGCTGCCAGAGAGTGAGGTTTAAAAAATAAAGCAGGGCAATCAGATTAGAATTGCCTGCTCTGGCCTGGGGTTTCATCCCTGATGGCACTGAGCATTTACAGGAAACATTGGCTAAATTCACAGAGCATTCAACTTTTGACAGTTTGTCAGCCACAACAAGGAGATTTGGCAAAATGTTTAAAGTCCTGTGGGCTACTTTTCCAAATACTTAATTTATCAGAAAGATTAATGACAGAATGGAATTCAGCACAAAACATCCACCCATGCCCACCCAATTTCCTGAGCAGATTTCACAGTAAAAAGTTCCATTAGCAGCATTACACACAGCTGGTTTAGGGCCACCACAAAGAGGAGTCACAGTGTCCCTTTTCTTAAGATATTATAGGATCATTTATAGCTCTTTAGAGTCATTATAGCAGGTGACTGCTAAGAGCCACACTCTTCAAAGTGCTTGCCAAACTGCCCGGGTCAGTGAACAACTCTCCTCAACTATCTCTTACAAAATATTTCTAATCATGTTTTCAGTTGAGAAGTCTTTGTCCTATTTCAGCTGCTCGGTGTTTTTCTGAGGAGAAGCCATACTTAATAGAAAGCTCACAGAACACATCCCTGGCAGTGCTCAGGGCCAGGCTGGATGGGGCTCTGAGTTCCCTGGTCTGAGGGAAGGTGACCTGCCCACGGTGGGGGGGAGAGAATGAGATGATCTTCCATTCCATGATTCTCTGATATTCTGGGAATTACAGGGACAGAGGACCTTGCACATCCTTCATACTTCACACCAGGCTGTCTAGAACACATCACCCTGAACAATCACTACCAAAGAGATCAAGCCCTAAAAATCGCTTTTTTGACATTATAAATTAAAGTGCTCCAACTCCACGTTCTGGCTAGGAACAATTGATATGGAAGATCAAAAATGATCAAGTGAATTCAGCTTGACATCAGGCTTCTAAAATTACCTCTTTATGTGATTAAAGCTTACTCACCAGTTTATTTTTTACTTTCCTCTCAGTAGTCCCAGGTTTGAGTTTGATCTTTGTCTTCATCTAGGTAGTCAACATTTTTGTTAATGTTTTTGTTTAAAAAATGTGAATTTAATCAAGAGCAAATTTCCTGCTTATCTTCCTGAACATTATTTTAAAAGATAATAATAATAAGGTGATAAGTAATGGTCCTTGTGTTAGGAATGCATCATCAACTGCATAATGCAAGATTTAATAATTCAGATTTCATAATGGAATAGAGATAACAACTCCAAACAGCAGGGCCACAGACGTTTTCACACGATTTTCTCTTTGATCACAAACCTTGAGCAGACAGTAGAAGAAAACACAAAAAGTTCACTAAAGAAACAGATACTTAAGTAATTTCTGTCTATTCCTCAGCAGCTGAATTTGTTCAAAAGCTGAAATGAGACACTTGATGCTCCTATCTCCACTCCCCATTCCCTCTACAAAAAATTGTTTTGGAGGCTTAATGTATCTTACACTGGTGATTCCACAGACAGAATGGATAACTCTATTTGTAACTTGACAAAATGAACATACTACAGTCCAGGAGTTGTTATAAAAGCAGTAAGATACACAATTGGATTGCTCAGTTGCACATTATAGAAAATTGCAAACTGGATGGAACAAAGGAATTGGCAGGAACGTTGTAGGACCCATTTGTCCCATGGAATTCAGCCTGGGCTTGAAATATTAATGAGAAACTGACATTGCCAACATATTTTCGTATTTCTTGCTGTCACACGTGTGACTTTTTGGCCATGTGAAAATTAAGAGCCAAGGAAGATTACTACAATGAGCTGGATAGAAGCTTCCTGACTCTGGCAACTTACTTATCTGGAACTTCAGATACCCACAAAAGTCAGAAAAATCATCACCTAGAAGCATCAGAGGGACAGACACTTGCTGCTTCAGTATGAGAGGATTTCCACTTCTGCCCTCCCAGGTAAGGGCTTTTCTTCACTACCACATTACACATTTAGTCCTGTAGAGGGGAGCACGATGAACTGATGAGAGCCCAAGACTCGGAAGGTGACTCACAGAAGTGCTGTTGCAGTTTTATAAAGTATTCGTTTTATTTCGCTCCAAGAATTATGAAGAATTTTCACATAAACAGAACAGCATTAAAGGACTGTTTTAAAAGAGTGCCAAATATTCTGGTGTTTGGAATAGCCTAATTCACATGTTGCCCTTTAGCAGTTCATCTGTACTGACGTATCAATGCAGTATGATTCTGCCTGCAACCACAACAATCTTCAGCTGTCCTTCAAACAATCCCTTGGCTCCATTTATGTACAAGTCTCACTTAAATATCTAAATTGCACCTTTCCATTCGAAGCCCTTGTGAAAGCTTTGTGTAAAACATCGTATGTTGCAAGCATGGCACCACATTTCCCTGCAACTGCTTAATTTTAACTACCTGCCTGCCAGGTTTCAGCCATCCAGTGCTGAAGCGTTTTATTCCCTCATATCAAATAGACCATGCAGAATATATGGTTTACTGAAGACATGGAAAAAAAACATAGAGGCTTTTGGGCATGAGGGGATGCTGATTTGTTGGGAAGTTCCAAACTCATCCCTGCTTTACATGACTGCCATTAGTTCTCTTAAATCAGCCCAACTTGGCATGGCCACAATAAAGCTGCAGCCCTCTCCTCCCTCGGCTGCTCATTCCCATCCCTGGGCAACTCCCACCCTTTTGCAGCAAAAGCCTTTATGCAGACACGTGGCAAGGAGCTACAAAAAAGAACTGATTACTTTTAACACGGATTAGTTCCCCAATTTAGTTCACTGTGTAGTCTCATGAATGCTTGTGTCAGCACAATGGGGGATGGTGCCAGGGCAGGAGTGAGCAGACAAGGCTGGGAAGGACCATTCCTCTCAGTGCTAGTGCAATAAAGCATCCAGGGAGTTTGAATATTTGAGTAGAGGTGTTCAGATTAGAAACTTTATGTCCAAAGGTCAATATAAAAAAATTCACTTTTTGTGACTGTATAAAAACTAATCTAAATTGAATAGTTCCTAGCACAAAAAAAAATATGCTCTGACCTCAGAACTCATAATTTTAATCAAGAATTGCACTGCAATTGTACCTCCCAGCCAACAAAACCTGCTGTTGCACCACACATTTCACTTGCTTCTGCTGCTGGTATTATGAGCAAAAAAAAGGCAAAAACCCCCACCTAAAATCAAAAAAACACCAGTATGAGAAGGAACAATGAAGAAGACTGGGAGGTAAAAATAGGACATATCAAAGACAAATATAAGACGTCAGCATTCCAATTTTTAAAAAGTAAATAAATAAAGAAGGGTGGGAAGAAAGGAAGGAGGGACAGAAAAGTTACTGATAGCACTAAATCATTTGATTTTAAAAGTCACTGAAGTCTTGGCCTCCAGCATGCATCTTAACAAAAACATTTCTGCTAAATAGGTACAATATACAGAGGATAACACAAAGTCAAAAATGCTTATAAAATTACTATCCCAGAAGGAACCTGTAGTGGAATATGAAGAGTTGCGAAAAATCATCTGCAACAGAAATCTAGAGCAATGAGGAGAAACAAGCTCTCTGATCCACAGGATTTTAGCAAACTGTTACATTTTATTGATTAGTTAAGGACTCAAATTCTGTGTGGACACCAAACACATTGGGAAGAAGCCCAACACTGAAGAAACTGGGAACAAGTTAGTTACTTGGACACAGCAAATAAATAAACATGGAAAATCACAAAATAGTAAAGGAAAACTTGTGACATGCCAGGAAAATTTAGAGATGCCTATGGCGTGCCTCTCTGTTATTCCTCCTAGCTTTTATCCTCTGAAAATCCAAAACAAACAAAGAAGCCCAATGACAAGTTTACCACAGGTTGAAGTTGTGATGGTCTAGGGTGCAGATGTAGAGAAACTTCCTATTCATAAGAAAGAGGAAGATTTTAATATCAGGAGAAAGGGGCTAGAGAGCAGATATATATCTGCATAATTTCCTTAGTTGATCTTAATGATTATGTGAAAATAAAAAAATCATTCTTGGCAAAGATAGTTTGAAAATAAAAAGATATGGAATAAAGTTATTCGAATTAGACAATGGGAATAATAATAATTTTTAAAAGACTGCCCATTTAAGGGATTCTAATTATCATTTAGGAATACGATGAGAACACAAAACAAAGAAAACAGTCCTTTGTGCTGCTCAGAAAAGCATGGAAACATTCTTGATGCACAAAACTTTCCATGCAAGGTAATCTGACTGCTGGCCATTTTAGCTTCACACATTTAAAAAAAAAATAAAAACATTGTCAGTCACTTTCTTCATGTTTTCAGTGGAATTTTCTACAAAATAATTCATAAGAGTTGCAAAAACATTTCGTTGATTTGTAAAAATCACCATCAGGAGGAGATGGTAGAGACCTTAACCCCTCTTCTTTCACAGCACCCACCTATTTGACTGGTTCTGTTACGGAACAAACAGCATGAGACAAGTTGACTTGTCATGACACTGGCAGATATAAACCAAATGTTTCC
The DNA here is from genome assembly GCA_013397245.1 of Thryothorus ludovicianus. Lineage (NCBI taxonomy): Eukaryota > Metazoa > Chordata > Aves > Passeriformes > Certhiidae > Thryothorus > Thryothorus ludovicianus. Next base: position 767,884 of record VZTB01000039.1, on the reverse strand, counting down.
CCAGGAATTGGACAAAACATCACTGATTTTGCTGAAAAACATGCAGTCCCTTACTGTCACGCCTGAAAGATGAAATAGCCAAGTAGCATCCAGTTCCATCTGTTATTACAGACTTAGCTTTTGAAACATGCATGTATACCAAAGAGTCTGGCTGAGAATCCACAAAACAACAACTGAGCATTGTCAGCTCATAAAAGCACTTTGAAAATAGCTAACAAGTGCCAGAATGAAGATCAAATACAGATAATTAAATAATATTAAAAGCTAGGCAGAAATATTAGTATGTGATCATGTAACTCCCATTTCCTTCATCGAAGGAAAACTGACAAGGCTTACAGGGCTAAAATACTAAACAAGGATAAAACAAAATATCCAATATGCCTGATGTACTGCATAACTTGCAGGAATCACCCTAAAAAACTGGCAGAATTACAGGACAAAATCAAACCCAACAGGGAATGAATCCCAACAGGGACGTGATGACACCATAGCCTCCATTTTACTGTCCAGAACTGAAGGGGGAAAGAAAATGAAGGACAAAATTCAAAATTGTGATTTCCACATCTCATTTTGTTGACATCCACACTAGGTCTTCATTGATCACCCAGATTTAAGTCCTAATACCCATTGTCTTAAAGGGTAAAACTTCATATCTTGCAGCTCAGCCAACACAAACACCAAATACAGCCCTTACCAAGCAGTGGCCACATTCAAAGCCTTAGTGAGGCTGGGTAAGTCAGCCAAACTATCCTGAAATATCAGCAAAACCTGCTGCTCTTCCTTTTTAATGGCCAATAAACCCCTGGTGTTTCAGCCACCTCCACATTATTTTTCTTTTTTTTTTTTTTTTTTTTTTTTTTAAGTAAAATACAATTGGAGACAAACTTATACAAAGGTTCCAGGCCACACAGGCAGTGATCACCATTTGGAATGCAACCCCAGTGACCAGCTAACCATAAATGACACTGGCCTGCAGTCCAAAAAATGCCCTAAGAATATGGGCTGCCAGGCTCTTACAGCCAAGGCAATTTATCATAAGTGTGCAGAAATGAAGATACTCAATCTTCCTAAGCCTCACGTCCAAGGGTTTGGGGGGAAGGGGAGGGGAAAGTAGGGCTCGAAATTGGGAAGGTTGGGTGATTTGTTTGCTTGTCTTTTTTTCCTTTATGCTTTTAACAAAGCTTAAAATCCTCCAAAATAGTTTGAAAATCCAAGTAGTCAAGCATTTAGATTATATTGACTTTTTAAACATTGCACAAACTGAGAAACGTGTATTCTGTATTAACCTTGATGTTTTAACAACTCTGGCCTTCAGCTATGTACTAGAAATCTAGTTTGTTAAAATCTAAATTTATTTGTGTGTTTGCCTATGTAACAAATACATGGAAAAATGAAAACACAAACATTTCTGGTTTAACCTGTTGGTCACTGTGTGATTTTTCACTAAAAAACCCAGCCATAGGTAGCCACGAGGCAATACCCACACTAACAATATACGTCAATATTAAGCCAGTTAGTGCAAATTTGTTTACAGTTTTTAAGTGAAATACAGACAATATGATGATTTTTCTGAGATAAAACACACACCGCTTTCAACACTAACTGGTTTATATTGGTGGCTAGGTAACCACTGGAAAAAACTGAATTTTAATCAACAAAGGAAAAAAGGACTTAGCAAAAAAATCCCTTGCTTTATAGGTTAAGCCTCAGGTAACATTAATTTTGAAAACTATGTTTTAATATGCAGCACACAAAAATACTTCAGATTAATTGCTGGAAAAGGCAGCGATATCCAAAACGTCGGCGAAACTTGCGGAGCACTTAATTTTGGCAACCAGGGAAGGTCATTTTTCACACGGATCACAGAAATGCCACTGTACATTTTTGAGACCCAAGCACGGCTACAGCGCTCTTTACAGAAGCGGCACGGAAAGTTTAAATAAATCGAAAAATTTTCCCAAGCAGCGCTTTGCAAATTCTCTCGAGCGCCGCAGTGAGAAGCAGAGGGCTTGAGATGGAGCCAGTCCTTCCCTTTGTAGCAGGCGAGTTCAGCTTGCAACACTATCAAAAATAAAAGAACTGTAAGCTAATTGCTGGCAAGTATGACGCAAGCGGTTTCCTAGGGAACAGCCCAAGTTGCTGAAGTGCCTGATCCAGCATTTCCTCATCTGTTTGCACTCACACCAGCAGTCTGACAATGTAGTCACTGCATCCTGTTTCACTCAGCAGCCAGAGAAACGCTCAGCTTAACCCTTGAGTTACAGCTTCCCACTCAGCCCAGCTCAGGCGAACTTTCTACAGCGCTTTCTCACAACTTGGCAGCCTTTTCTTTTAAGAAAAAAAACAATTTAAAATTAATTTTTATTTTATTTTTTTTAAAAGTACCTTTTAATTTGTAATTTTTTTATTTGCACTACTGAAAGTTTCAGCCACAAATTAAATTTATAAAAGTTGGCCGCCTGCAGACTTTACATAAAACGATGAGTTGTGTGTATTTCTGAGCTTAACTTTATAGCTACAGAATTTTCCTAATTTTATACTAAAATTAAAAACAAATATCAAAATTATCCATCAAACTGCTTCTCACTCAATTCAAATAGACGTAGACTCATTTATAAGTAGCTGTTGACTCATTTATAAGTAGCAAACATTTTAAAAATGTATCAAAAGCAGTATATACACCAAGGAATAACAAAAAAAAAATCACCTTTTGAGCTAAAAAAATATAGAGAGCATGGATCCCATCAGTGTGCAGGGAAATTGCAGATCGTGGAGAAAATAAAAATTATAAAAAAGAACAAATGCTGGCCTTTCTGGCAATATATTGAACACAAAACTATATTATTTTACGGTTTACTCCTTATATGTAAATTTGAATTTGGTCATTTCAGGACATGAATAAACATGAAACAAACTATTTTCAGCACAGAGCTTTTCTGTGCTGACATCAGTGCTTATCCGGTGTAAAACACGACTGTTTTTCTGCACTGTGGGAATAGTTGTGGACCACAAAGCAAAAAGGTGAGATAAAAATAATTATTTTTTTGTTGTTGTTAAAAATTCTGGGCAATTCTTCACCAAGGAAAAGCGCATATGAAATTTACTGGTGAAAAAGTCTCCCCCCTTCACAGAGTGATCTCTCTCCCCAGAGCAATTTCAAATGGGAAATCCCCCTCGAGCATTCTGAAATGGATGACGGCCAGCCAGAACAACCTGTCACAGCAGCTTCCTGACCACCAAAGAGAACTGGGTATCGAAAATGTGAAGGTGCAGGCAGGAGGCAACGGCAGGGACTTTTCAGAATTCCTTTCCCCAAAGCTTACTCACCCAGGGGCCAGTCCACATCTCTGCGAGGAGAGCGAAAACCTCCTGATTTTCCACTAACTCACACTCCCATTCCTCCTGGTACTCTGTGCCTCTCCTTTTCCTTGGGAAGCCTTCCTGCTCAGATCTAGCATCATAATGTAACAATATTCCAAAATATAAAATAACAAGTTTTAGGCTAAAAAGCCCAGGGGTACAGAGAAAGCAGCAGCCTGAAATAAAACTCCCAAGAGCAGTGAGCAGTTATGAACTGTCACCTGTACTTCTATAGAAAAGAAGAAACCAAAAAGTTAACACAACATGATCAATGCTCCAGCTACTCATCAATTAACTATTTATTAGCATCTCAGTGGGGTATTTCTCAAAATACAAATGTTTCCATCAGTAGGCTTTTCTACTCTATTAATAGAGATTTTTCTCTGCATCACTTCTTAGCTTCTTCCCATTCACCTGCATTGCTCTTTTGTTATTCCTAGGTGCTACAGTAACCACATAGTTTGTAGGAAGGCAGAAGAAAAATAGAAATAAAAGTTTTCTTCACACTTAGATAATTAATTTCCCTCAATTGAATGGAAAGCCAGTTCAGAAAAAAAAATAAAGGAAATAGTCTTGTATGTGATTATAGAAATTCCAGAATGAGATCAAGCAGTTACAGGGAGGAGGAGGTAATGATAAGCAGAAAACCTGGGATGGCACAAGGCATTTTGAGGAACCCTAATGTCCCTGTAGGGGAGGGAAGCAAACCAGCACAGGCTAGCAAGACACAGAAGATTCCCACCCTAGCTGTATTCACCAGTGGATTAGGGAACCCTGAGAAGAGTGATGAACCACATGGTGGCTTTAGATTAGGGGATTCCAAGTTCAGACAAGTTCTCCAAAACTAAAATACAAAATGGTTGCTGAGAATATCTTCGATAAAACGAGTTTTAAGTTTTCATCTGATTAGAATCAGATGAAAGAACATCCACATACAAGTTCTGTCAGAGGGCACTAAAATATGAACAAAAGCCTCTGCAAGGGTAGGAAATATATCCAAATACTACTGACTTAGCACTTTTACAGTCCTCAGAATCCACCATCATCCCGCTCTGTCTCCTGCTACACTCTAGGACACAAGTAGAAAAATACAGCTCTGGTAACCAAGCTAGGTGACATCCGAAATGGTGTTCATGCCCATAGCCAGGCAGGGAATTAGCAGTCCTTTTTAACTCTGTTTTCTCTTGGCTTACCCCTCTTACTGAAATCTACAGGGGTACTGCTGCAGAACATCTCAGAGAGTGAATCAGAGCTGATGGGGAGAAAAAGACAGACCTGGGACACAGCTGGGAATCTAACAGATTTGCTGAACCAAAATATTACTCAGATAATGGAGATAAAGTTCAAAATTTCTTTAAGAAGAAATAAAAGTTCTGTGAAAATCCACTTAAATCTGTTAGCCTAATGGAGACAAATAAAGCTCAAGGTGTAAGGACAAAAAATATTCCCCTGCTTCTACTGATCCTCTTACAACCCAAGCTTCAATCAAAATGAAACACCTCAACTAAATTCATTGTCAGTACTATACAGATCAGGAAAAGCTTTCCTGCAGCTCTCAAACACTGCAAGAAAGTACAATGACAAATACAAATCCTCTGAGTCTTTATCTCCATTTTTAATGGTGAAGTGAAAGGAGGAAGGTGTTCAGTGTTTATTTTTTGAGGCACAGCTCAAAAACTCCTGTTTCTCCCTCCTCACTTGCTTACAACAGCAGAGAGCAAGGCAAAACATAAACAAGATGTCTAAAGGTTTAGACATCTTAGGGAAAAAAAAAAAAAAAAAACACAACAAAAAACACCAAACCCCAAACCAACCTAGAAAACTTTTGTCCCTACATCCAGGAAATAAACAAACAGGGGATTGTTTTGAGTTTGAAAACTACCAAACACATGCGGATGCTCTTTGGGCAGCAAAGAATAAGCCACCAAAGCTTAAGAGCTCAGGTCTAACAAATAAATTTGCAGTTGCACTTATGGGGGAAGAAAGCAGATCAGTGAGTGCCTTGCATCCAACTTGCAGAACTAAAAGAGTAAAATGAACAAAGAACTTCACAATAAAATATTGTATCAAGGTAAAAGAGAAGGTATGCATGACTGTAAAAAATAAATGTATGCAGCATCTCAAATGTAGTTGAACTGTGTATAACTTTTCAATAATGGACAATTACAACTAACAGATTCTAGAAACATTTTAATGCTGTAACTACGAATAAATATTTAATTCCTCTGTGTTAAAAGTTCTACATCACAAAATGTTCTATAATTTTTTCTTTTAACAATAATTTGACTGCTAGGTTTCTAAATACTAAAGTATTTTGAGTCAGAACATTTTCATATCACTGCTGAAACAGACACTTTAATTTTGGACCAAATCATGGTACCAATCTTATAACAAAGAAAGAACACACTGGTAGGAAGAAGTGTGCAAATTATTGTGAATTAAGAAAATGCGAAGACAAGGATAAAAAAAAAAGTTATATTTTTTAAAAATACAAGCAAATAAGCAATTTACTTTTAAACATTAATCTCCTGGAAAATTATTTTCTTTGTTCTTTCAAGGCCCAAATAATTAAAATTAAAAATGTGGTTTCTAAAGGCACACTAAACCTATCCATCACCAGACAGGTGAAAGAAACATAGCTCTAGGAATGCATTCAAGACTGTTAACACTTGTTAAAGTTATAAATTACATTAAGTCCTGTGAATTTTTAAACAAGTAAGGACTATAATCTCAATCCTTAAACACTGCAAAACACATGTTCTTTTCCACTTGAAAGCTTAAGTGCTCTGCTGACTCTAGGGAGCTTCCTACTAGAACAAGTGTTAAGGCAAGCATGGAAGACTTACAGATCTTTAGAAAGGAGATTTTACAGCAACTACTCGATAAAAGACAAATTACATAGGACTAAATGTACCTTTAGTGGTCCATTATTGAAGCTGTACTGACTTAGGCAGATACTCGAAATAGCATCTCTTTATTACATGAGACAGTTTAAATATTCTCTAAAGTTGTGAGACACTTTCCTAAGCAAGATATCAATTTCATGTTTGCAGGTGTAATATCAATGTCTAACTTAATTTGTCCTGAAATGTTATGCCTAATAGTGAGTTAGGCAGATTTTACATGTAAGCACTGAGTTTTACCCAGTTTTAACAAGACTGTTTTAAGACTAGGGTCTCTTATCTAGTTTTGATTTTTGCACTTCACAAAAAATTCTTAAGCATCACACATAGATTAAAGTGCTACGGCTTTTTCATCAGACCATTCTGCAGATGTCTCTGATATGACAGTCATTGCCTCAGAGGATTTGAAAACACAGACCACACTTGAAGCAATAGCCAGCATCACCTCTGCTCATCTATTCCCGTTTTCTTCTTGACATCATAAAAAATCATTCACAAATTTATTATTTTCAAATTTCTTTGAAATTCTCTGGCATATAATGAACAAGCTGCCAGTTATGAAAAAAAAAAAAATTAACAGCAGTGACAAAAATAAAGACTGGTCATTAACACAAAAGCTCTTCCAAACTCTTCCTTTCTCAGTCTAATTTGGTCAAGCAGAGACACCAAATAGGAAAAATTAGACTTTCTGTATTGCGAGGGCATGGAAATATTCTGTTGTGCTGAATAATAAAAATAGCAAGAAATGCTGATAAAAGTTCTAATTCATGCTTTCTACAATTGCCTAAAAATAAGCTAACACATACTTACAATCAAAATATTTTCAACTGTGCTTTGCCATAACAGCGAAAAGCTGCCTTTTACATCATGGTAATAACTCATTTTAACTTCAGACAGACACACTACAGTTCTTGAAGCATTAGAAAGAGTCTAAGTAACATTCCACAGCCTTTTTACTATTAAAAAAAATAATAAAAAAACCTAGAAGATGCCTAAACATCTGTGTGAAGAATCTATGGAAATTCTCTCACTGCAAGGTTTGTTAGAAATCTGGTTTTGTGAGCATGTTCCAGTGATCCCCAAAAGGATACTCTGCTGCCTCAAAAAATGCAATTAGCTGAAACAAGGACAGAAGGAAGACACACGCAGGGTGGACAAGACAAGCTTGTTTGTGATTTTTTAGTTAAGATATGAAATACACTGCTCTATCCTGTCATCATTAATGATTTCTATACATCTGTGTCTCAGTGCCCTTTTGTGTGGACAATCTCAGTGGAAACAGTAAAACCTGGACCAGTATTCATCTTTCCCTGAGCAAAATAAAGTCTGCTTCTTGCAGATCTGACTGGCCAAGAGGAAAACCGTGCTAGCGTGCCTTTACTCCTTCCAGCCCCAGCCAATTCCTCCAGGGCAGTCCCTGCCAGAGCAGATGGTGTTTCACAGGCACAGCAGGATCTAAACTTTTTCAGCCTGCTAATCACACCTTCAGGTTTCAACACAAATTTCCTTCCCTTTCTACTCACACAAGGGAACATAACTGCTTGTATCTACAGAAACAGTTTAAATAAACTGAAATTTAATTTCATAGCATGCAACTGGGGGGGAAAGGAGAATGTGTAGCAAAGTATGGAATTGCAAGAGCAGGTATGGAAGAGCCCGTGAGTGTATTTACACATTTTACACTGTCTAGGTGGCAAATCAAATGAAATGAAGGCCACTGTGAGCACTAACCAACATAATAATCACTTAAGAGTTCTCTCAAAACACACTCCTTTTTTTTTTTTTGAGTTAGCATCATTAAAGCACACACAGCACTGGGTTTTATTAACTACTACTAACATCCTATGAATACAGAGATCTATCCCTGCCTCGGAGGAAGCTCCCAAAAAGTCAGCTGACTTTCAGAGGTACAAGCTGAGAGGCCATCCCTGCCTGCAGAGCACACACAGTGTGAGGTTCCTTGGCCACCACACAGCCCTCACACGGGAGATAATGAGGCACCCAAGGGTCACTGCTGAGCAGCCATCAAATATTGAAAACCAGGAGGTGTATCAACAACTTCTGGGAAAGGATGGAAACTCTTCTCGACAGCCAAAAAAAAAAAAAAAAAACCCCCTTTAAAAACCCAGTACTTCTTAAATTAGTAACTTTAGAGTACTCGGAAATTTAGAGTTCTTTTAAGAGACTCTACAAGGCAGAAGGAACAAAATTATACTCCTGAAGCGGCAAACAGGTATCACACAACAATACTTGGGAGGAAAACAACCAAATAAATTCAAACCCCTTAAAAACACGTTATGATTGAAGATGTAATATCAACTGACTCTAAGAAAAATAAAAAGACCCTAAATGGAAACACAGGCTTTTAGTTTTATGTCACAGTGGGAAAAAAAATCATGCAGACATTAAGCCTAGTATAAGAAAGCCTCTTTTACCCTATCTTGTTAAATGTTGCTAATTAATCAAAAACAAATGAAGCATGACCAGTAATGAAGGTTAAAGAGACACGCTAATACCATAGTGCCTATGCAGGGACTCATAAGCTGTTATTTCAATAAAACTGATGAAATTTCCCTCTGGTAACTTAAGCTTTCACACACTTTTTTAAAAGTTCATTCCACATTATGAGTTTTGCTGATAAAACCATTCTAATCACAGTAGATATTAACAGATTTGCTGTATCACTGCCCCTCAGAGGTACAGTTCCTCTGGGGTGGGGGAGCAGCACTGGCTGCTTTGGGCAGAATGAATGAACTCACCCCAAATTAAACCCTATTTCTATGACCATCAGCAACATGGATACAGCCAAACCAACATATCTGCCACACTAATTCACACCAAAAAACCTGGGATTTTCCTTATAAAAGAGGGAAGATGTCTCAAATACAGCCTCATATGGTACACTTTCTACAGGAACTTGAATAGCTTCAAAGCAGTAAATTATAGAGGGAAAATATCATTTTCATATTCCATAAAACAAACCTTTATTTATCAAATGAATAACAATGGAACATTTGCTGCAAACTTGCCTTTAACTTAATGAAGTTATTTGGGTTTGAATAAAGGGACATTAAGGTTAGCATGTCAACAGTGGGTGACAAAACTTGTCAACATTATCAGACACTGAATTGGAAATGTGCCAGGTGTTTTCACACACCCCTGTACAAACTGAACACTGGTGATCACAAACGTCCTGCATAACAGCACTGTTTCTCATAACTATTGGGCTATCAAAAAAATAGAGGGATATTAAAATCTCCCTGGGTGTCTGTGCTCTGGTCTGTCCCTCTCCCAACAAATTTGCACTTGTTTCACAGGAACGCACCACAGACAAAAACTCTGTGTGAAAAAGTGAGGATGGCCCAACACATCAAAACTTACTCCTCACCAGCTGCCTGTGTAGATATGAATGATGCCCTCCCCACTGCTGAATGATCCATTTTCAAATACAAAGCTGCTCTGGAAGCTGGCATTTTGTTTCAGCCCTCATGCCTTGTTATGGCCCTTCCAGCTCCTGGAGCAGTTGGTTTGGCCACACTCATCAATAAGGCCATTCACTTAACTGGTCTTCCTCAAGCACAGAGCTCCCTGACCTATTTCTTTCACAAATATCAGTAACACTTCCCCAAATATCATCATCTGCCAGTTAACTTGTGAACTCTCATTTAACATCCATGGCTCCTGTCTGTTTTGAAGGATCTAGCACAATTTTACTGACACTAGATTCATTTTAAAGTATCAGAAAAGCAAAATAGGAATAAAAAAAAGCTTTTCCTACATAAATAAGTTCCCAATCAAATGTGACATAGGGCCCAGGCTGTGACAGAGTCCCCATCCCACTCACCTCATTCTGGTGTTCACTTGAGACACTCTCATGGGGATTCTGAGATTTCAGCTCACACTGCAGACTTGCCCTGTGCTGGGGCATAGTCCATAGAGTTTCTTCACTTCCCACACATGTTTTTTCATAAAATTTCCTAAGATTTGATCTTGAAAGGCCAATATACTACAAGCAGTTCCCTTGCTCAAGTTCAATTATTAGAACAGTACTATCAGGCATATGCACGCACAGACACATTGTATCAAAAGATGAATCTTTTTCTCAGGAAAATATACCAAAATATACCAAATTTCTTGCCGTTCTCTGCTGCAACAGACCTCTCATTAGGGATAGAATTGAGCCAAGACACAGACATTTAACAAAGTGAAAAGGGTCCCAGTTTATCCTTCCCCATTGCTTGGCCATCCTGACTCTGAGCACAGCCAGCTCCTGCTGCAGGGTCCAGCTGCAGACTCTGCTGGTTCTCTGCTGCTGGACTATGGCTGTGAGCATTGGTTTGCAGAGTGACCACAGGCTTTTACCCAGCTCAGCTATAACTGCAGCCTCCAACTCCATCACACCCAGACTCACCTCACAGAAGAGCTTTTTACCACCAATAATTCTTCCTTTTTTAATTCTTCCTTTTGCTCCTTGAAGATTTCCTTCATCCTCAGGGCTCCTCTACCTCCTTCAAGGGTCTCTTCCTTCAAAGGATTCCTCAATTCCTCTAACCAGCCAACCCACCCCTTTTATCACACCCCTTTTATTAGTCACAGCTGAGGCCCATCAAAAGCAAGGCTGTTCCTTTTCTTTGGTAATTAGTACAACTAAGACTTATCAGGAGCAAACTTGCCTGCGATCCCTTTTTTCACACCACAATTCTCTTCCCTTTCATATTTAACCTCCCAGAATACACTGTTCATAAACCCCAGCATGGAGGTTGCCCCCTCTTTTTCATTCTAGAGACTCTCCTGGGCACCTTTTGTTTCTCTTCTCTATAAACTTCTTTCATAAATTTAAAACATCTTCCTGGTCCAAACTGAATATTAGTACTTCATGCAATTTATTCTGCTATTTTTCTTCAACACAGTCAATCATGCAGTTGTTGGAACTGTCTCCCACAGTTTCTTTCATTTCTTTCCTACTGGTGCTCTGTAACATGCTTCCCTCACCTTCCAACAAATTTCTCTAGCATTTCCACAGCAGTGGTCTTTGATCTCCTTCCTTTCTCCACTTATATTTTCTTTCCAGGAAAACACACCTGAAGCAACAGTCAACCCCTTTTGCTACACAGACAGCTCAGAGACACTCTTGCCTGCTTTTACTTATGCAGAATATAAACCAAGTCTTGGATATCTAAAAGCCAGCTTAAGTTAAACTTAGCGAACAGTGCTTAAGTGCACTCAAAAGTCTCCCTAAAACCCTTCTTTGTCATTCTCAGTGGTCCCAGGTGAAACTTTGCCAGAGGACAACATCTTAAAACTCTACAGGCAAACCATGATTCAATCATCCTTTCTTTCTGGTATAATACTACAAGAGAGAGATGGAACTTTTACCAAGAGCCTTCTCATTTCACAATTCATCTAGCTCAAAATATTTTGCCAATGTCAGAGAGAACCAGACAGAAACAATAGAATCCTACTCATCCAAAGTATGGTTGCAGAAACAGTTTTCCAAGTCTGTTGCTTTCACCATGTAATCCTTCTCTTTGCACATTCCTCACACTCAGCTGCATCCCATTGGAACTGATTCCATTCACAGCTTAACACACACTGCTACCTTGACTTTTTCCCCATAAGACAAACCCCAGAGACAGAAAGATTTGTTGAACAACAGAAATACATCTTGCCACGGAGGTACAGCTGGGGTAACAGCCGTGGGAATCGTGAGGGGGAAATGTATAAACAGCAAAGAGCTGGTTTGTCAAACACAGAGCAAGGAGAGGATATTTTGTTACTGGCTGCACTCAACAGGTAAAGGTTCACTGTTTCTGGGCTGCAAACCGTATCTGAGTGTAACAATTTTAAGACACTCTAAAATACACATTTAACAGACAGCTTCTGCACTAGGAAGTTTATACCCCGAAAACTTAAGGACAAAGTGTAATTTGTTTCACAAATAGGTAACAGACACAGATGTAAATTTCATGAGCAAATAAGGAACTGAATTAATTTCAAGTTACACAAATATCTCAGACTCCTGAAATCAAGTCCTGATGTTCCTAAGGTAATACATCAAAGGTAGGAGATAGCTTGGAACAGAAACTGGGGAGAGGTGGTGGTCAATCCAACCCTAACCACAAGACAATTCTTCCTGTAATTAACAGAGTGCAACATGAAAGCAGTCTTTGTCCATGAAATAGCCCAGCTTTCCTACGGGTTTGAACCTAGTCAGATAACCAGAAAAAGTGTGTGTCAGCTCTGTTTGCAGACTGTTTTGGACACATATCATGTGTATTTAATTAGGAAGGCCTATTCTTTACTTAAGGAAAAGTATGAATATTCTTTCTGGATTCTGAGAAGCTCCTATGTAAGATTTCCTACACATGGTTGTTTGCTCTTACATACATGTCCACTCTCAAGTTAAAGAAAAAAAAAATTACTACTATATTTTTCAGGATATAGTGCTTAGTTTATAAGGTTTGCAATACTGACAAGCACCTTTTAGATTCCCTGATCTGGCTTACAGAAAAAAAAAAAAAAAATTATACAATTAAGTGCTAAATGTGCAACAGTCAATAAAGATAAATATCAGTAGTAATAGGTAGAGCAGACCCATTACCATCCAATTAATACATGCAGTCAAAATATGACCTACACAAAATATAAATACCAATCAATACTGCAGCTTTACTCTAGGTCTGAGATGAATGTTGGAGTAATAACACAAACAGCCTGTTTACTGCTAAAATCATATCAATTTCTATTGGTAGAAGAGTTAATATAGTAGTTCAGGAAAGCCATTGCCTTTGCAAGCTTTTTAGCCATGATTTTAGTCATATTATTTCCCTCTGTGTGTTTATATATTTTGATATTGGCATTTAAGTATACTTACATAAAAACAAAGACATAATCTGTTCAAGTTTCTTTCCTCCCACCTCAAACTATGTTGCTAGACATATGTACTGCAGAAGAGACATACACAGCATGAATTTAGATACTTTGATGGCTAGAGTAGATATAGATAGACATATAAATGGAAAGAATAATCTATTTTTATCAACTTTCCAGCCTTATAGTTCCCACACTGGTGGAAGCCCAAAAAGCAATATCTAAGTATTTGTTATGAAGACTATTCAAACTTGCAAGCTTTTACAGGATCATGCTTACAGGGCCTCTTTCCACTTGTAGCCCAGAAAAAAAATGATAGTTCCATCCAGTTTCTGTGTGCATGTGCTGCTGCTTGCACATTCCCCTGTGTGTTATTATTCCATCCTGTTCCCACCCCTTCCATGCACACAGACCTCTTGAAATTGTTAGCTGAAAAAAAATCAAAAAACCCAATCAAATAAATATAATTACTTTCTTGTATACTTAAGTAGACAGAGAGCACATATAACCTGAAATCAACAAGATAATGAAAATTTAAGGTCAATACTAACATTCTCTATTTTCATCAAATAATAACTAAAAATCTACACAAAATGAGGTGGGTTTTTTTTTATGATGAGAACAATCAGCGACTGGAATAATTTCCGCAGAGAAGTAAGGATTCCCTAACACTGGACAAGTTTAAGATTTAGCTGGGCAGGGTGCTGGGCCAACTTGTCTAGACAGTGATTTTGCCAAGAAAGGTAGGACCAGATGATCCTTGGGGCACCCTACTGACCTGCTATTCTATATTTAACATAAGCTTCTTCTACATATAAGAGGTTTGTGACAATCAAACAAAATTCATATGATAGAATCACAATAATAACTTATTCATCAAAGTATTTCTGTCATGGTGGACCAGCAGCATCTTTGTAACAACATTCATTAAACCATTTGAAATGTTAATTTTGGAAAGAACCACTGTACTGCTTTATAAAGATTCACAAAATGTGTAATTAGCCCTTAAAGAAAAGTCACACAATAGATGTTCTCTGAAAAGTATTAAGTACACACATTCCCTCAGTTTCAAGGAAGCAATATAAAAACCTTGTACTGTGTATCCAAATAAAGTCACACATTACGGGCTTACTTCTCCCTACCCCTGCCCAAACAATTGACGTTTTATCAGCTCTGCAATGTCTGATCTCTCTCCAAGTCAGACAGGAGATCAGAGGAATTAACCTGTGTTATCCTTGTAGAATTGAGTATAAAATACAGCAGAGAACGTGTATCTGTGAATCTCATTTAAACTGAGCTTAACAAAGCACAAATATTTATTGTAAAGCATGACGGATTATTAGGAAAATGAAGAACTTCATATCTCTTTGTTGTTCACATCTAGTGATAACAAAGATATCAAGTTCTGGAAGTCTACCAAAAAGTTACATTTCATTATGAACACGTATGATTTAAGCACTGCCAATAAATTCTACATATTTAGTTATAGCTGACATTTATGATGTTACTTGCAGAATAATGAATGCCCTAACTTGAAATATGCACATGCCTTTAAGAAGTGAGTCGAACGTCAAAGGAAGCTTTTAGTAACTTGCATATGAACAAATATCTTCTATCATCTAGAAAGGTTAATGAAATCACATTTTCTGAGATTTCTGTGCTACAGAAAAACATGTCAGCAAAAGAGAGCGTTTGCTACCCAGAGGGAACAGAGCAAGTAAATTATTATGTGATAGTCCCTACATATCTTAACTGCTAGTAAAATATTTTAATGTTTCTTTCATTGTATGCATTAGATAATCTGCAACTTACTGAATGAGTTATTTCGGAAGACTGTCACAGCATACTTGCATTTTAACCTTTTATGCAGAAACAATTACTGTATTAGTCACTGGAAACAATTACTGTATTAATTCTGTTGTGCAAACTTAGGGGGGAAAATGCTCGAAAACTACTCCACCATTTCAGATTCACTTCGTATTTCCTCAGACCTAACTCACAGTCAATCCCAAGACCTGCATTACAGCATAAACGTCAAGGAAAAGTTAGAAAATTCCATATGGCACCAAGGAGTTTCAGCCAAGGCAGTAAGAGAGGGGGGATTCTGCGGCAACAATCGCTTCGCAGAAACTGCTCACTTGCACGTTTATTAAACACGCTCCCCTCATTCTGCCTCCTACAAGGGGCAGATAATCCACTTGCAGCAGCCTCGGGCCAGCTCCAAGACAACTCGATGTTCCTGCAGTTGACGTGCAAGTGCCCAAATAAAAACAAACTCCCCCACACGCACGGGGGTTTACGCTACAAAAAACAAGACTCATTGAAAAGTTTTCCGGGAGGTAGAAACCAACAGAGTTCCATTCAAGAAAACTGAGCGTTTCGGGCATCCCTCCAGCCCCTACTGAACAGCTCTCTCTTCAGTAAAAAGAAGTTTCTTAAAACCCATCAACCCAAAACTAACGTTAACTTAGGTGGAGCGAGGAGCTGGGGGTGAGAGAGGGGGGGAGAGAAAGGAACAAACGACAGTAATCTGCAGGGCAGGAGGACAGCTGCCACTCAAGCAACGCCAGCATTCGATAAATAATATCCCTCAAAACCTGGTATTTCTTTAACACTTGGCAATGATTTTGTCGATACAAAGCGGGAAGAACCAGAAGCGCCGGGCAGCTTAGAAAGCTGTGGTTTCTTGCTCTCGGAAAGGCTGCCAGACGCGGAGGAGGTGGGGGGCTTCGGAAAAGAAACAAAATAACAAGGTAACCGATAGCTGAAGCTGACTGGTTTGAGGTTTTGCTCTAATCAATAAGAACTGCTGTTTAATAATTGAGATTGCATAAAAAGCGAGCGAGCCTTCCGTCCTACAGCAAATACATTATTACGATTTAGCACCCACGCAGAAATAAAGGGTTATATCGATTCTGCAGAACCGAGCTGAGACACCCGCTAAGGGACTGACATTCTCCTCCGTTCCTCCAGCAGGAGTTTGTGAGTGAGCAGACATCCAGCACAGACACACACAGCAGTCAGGAAAAGCTATGGAGTGGCGCTCATTCCTCCGAAAGTTTCTCCACCAAGTTTCGGAGAAACCTACCTGCTCTCTGGAAATGCAAGGCAACGAGGGTCTCCTAAACATTTTGCAGCTGCCGTAGTAGCTGCCCGAAGTTTCCCCGAGGGACACGCAGCTAGATCTCCTCCTGGGTCTGATCACAGGCACTTTTTCCTCCACGCTGGGGAGCCGTGGATGGCGGTGATGCTGGTGGTGCGCTCCTCGGCTCTGCGCCGAGAAGATGCCGTGCTCGCCGCCACAGAGTGCCAGGAGGCAGCCTGCCACCCCGACCGTGCCGGCCAGCAGCGGGCCGAGCGCTGGGGGCAGCGCCTGGAGGCTGCTCAGCGACACCAGCCACACCAGGCTGCAGAACACCAAGACGAGGAGGCTCCGGCGCAACTTTAGGGAGCTCAGCGGCAGGGTCAGCGCTGCCACCGAGACCAGCACCGTCAGGAGCCTTCCTAGGAACATCTGCGGTTCCTCTTCGTGCCCTTCCGCGGGTAGCAGCCACTGCAGCGCCACGAAGTCCCCCGAGTAGCAGCACAGGGGCAGCGCCAGCAGCCACCAGCGGGTCGTGCCGCCGCCGTGCTCCCCGCGCCGGCCGCCGACCAGGTAGCAGGTGAGGAAGAAGAAGGCACAGGCGATGCTGAAGAGAGGGCTGAGGCAGCGGGTCAGGCACAGCAAGGCGTGCAGCGCCCGCGGGCTCCTCCAGCTGCTCCCGTCCTGCTGGTCCCGGGCTGTGCCCCGGTCGGGAAAGGCCAGGAGCGAGAGGACAGCGGCTGCCAGGACGCCCAGGGCGAGCCGAGCCCGGGAGGAGGAGGCGGTAGGAAGGAGCAGCAAGGAGAGGAAGCTCTTCGGGGGGTCCTGCCGCAGCGGGGTCGCGCAGCTCTTCACGTATCCGTTCCGCAGGCTCTCCGCGCTGCCGGGCAGCGCCGCGGGGGCGGCCGCCCCGCCGCCGTCCGGCTGCGGGCAGTGCTGCGGGGCTCTGCCGGCCCCGGCGGGGGAGG
>VZTB01000039.1:716695-750640 GCA_013397245.1 Thryothorus ludovicianus | reverse complement strand
TGCCGCCTCCCAGCGCCCAGCGGCGGCAGCGGCGGAGCCGGGCGGGGAGCGGCCCCCCTGCCTCCCCTCAGCGCCCCGCCCGCCTTCCCTCCTCCGCCGGGCCCCGGGACCCGACCGCACTTCCCGCGATCTTTTTTAAAATATCCATCTGCCCGGGCGTGCCCAGCCGCCCCCCGGGGCAGCGTGCGGGGCTCGGGCCGGCCCCCGCCAGGCGCCGCCGCCGCAGCCAGGGACGCGATGGAGGGGCAGGAGCGCCGAGCTGGCGCGGCTTTGTGCTTTATCTTGTCATGGAGCTTCGGGATGCCGCGGAAAAGTTGCTCGTACGGGCTGTAAAGCACATGCTGAGTATCGAAGTGTTTTCCCTCTGAGGAGCATCACTTCTTCCTTTTTATTCCATTTTTTTTTTTTAGCGCTCGAGAAGTAAGTATGGATTAGAATAATTATCTACTTTATTTTTTTTTCCCGCCCTTGTTAACTAAGTTACAGACTAGACCTCATTGCACGGCCAGGTTTATTTGCACAGCTAATACCTTTGGAATGGATCAAAATAATAATTTTGGAACGGACCGCTGGAAGTGTTTAGACTGCTGTAAGGGAAAACAGGCAACTAATGGGATTTTGAGTAATGCCTTTGCTCATTCATTCTGTTTGTTTGTTTCTGGAAAAGTGACTGCTAAGCACTTCTGAAATGTGTTATAATTGTGCGTGTTTACCTTGTTACTTAGAACAAAGGTCCTTTGAGCCACGTTTCCACATAATATTGTACTACTTTACTTACACTGGTTCAGAAATCAGTTCGGGTAAGTCAGTGGTTGCACTTTTTGATTTTTTTTATGGAAACAAGAAATTATTTGGTGCCGTTGCTTGTGATTGCCTCCCTTTGAGCAGCCCCCGAGTAGCAGCAGTTTGTGGAAGCTGTGAGATGGCAGGAAGTGCTGCTGCAGGACACGGGCCTGAAAGTTGGCCATGAACAGAAATCATCAAGCATGATTCCTGACAGAAAATACAGTATGCAATGGCACATAGAGTAACTCCTGTACATGGGAGGGAAATAAGAAATTATTTATTTTTTAAAAGGCAGATCGAGCTGGCGGAATTTTAATACCATAGCACATCTTCCTCTGTTAGAAATCCCCCTACACTCTTTTTCCAAAAAAAAAAGCAAAAAAATTCTCTCCTGACTTGGTACACTTAACAAAGATTCTGTGCCATCATATTGGTTCTAAAAATTTTTTGATAAAGGAAAATATGTAGTTCCTTTGGGATTATATTCTTACATATTCTTACATTTTCTTGTGTTCATATGCTAGTGATGTCAGTTGGACCACAATCAAGCATACTTGTAAATGCTTTTAAGGCTGAGAAATACTTTGCTTTTATGCATATTTTTTTTTATTCTCTTGAATTCAGCTATAAATAAATGCATTCCAGAAACAATTCGCTGGTGTAATCTCCATTAAAACACATTTGGGTATATCTGTAGCAGTGGAGACTGGGAAGTGCCTAAGGAAGACTACAGACATAGACATCATATGATCCCTAAATACCATGGGTGCAACCATCTGTGGCTTCAGCACTTTCTGAATCAGAAGTGGTGTCTTATTCTTGACAATTCTTAATAGGTTTTTAATCCACAAATTTGCCCAGTCTTTTTTTTTTTTTTCAAGTTCACACAGGTTTTTAACATCTGCAGAGTAGTACAAGAAAATGTCCTTACTGAACTCAACTTGGCTCCACAAGTGTGAATTATGGTTGTATTTTTAAAGTTTCCGATCTGTGTTAATTGATATTCTTCTCATTTTGATAGAAACAATGAACAGTTGCTCTCTAGTCCCCTTGTCTCTTCATTCAATGATTATATATCTTTCCCCAGTCTTGCATTTATTTTCTAAGCTGAAGTGTTTGGACTTTTTTTTTAATATTCTTTTCATGTTACTGTTTTTTTATTATTTTTTCGAGCGCCGCTATATGCTTTTGGAGCAGAGAAGACCAGGATTTATACCCAGTATTCAAGACCGAAGCACAGTCCAAATAATGGTTTCTTTCCTTGTAATTCCTGTCTCTCATTTGCTTTGCTAGGGAAGTGAGACAGCAGATAAACTAAACCTTGTTAAAAGTGGTTCTATAGAACATTGAACACTGTTTTCACAGCATTAAGTATATAGATCCCAGGCCCTGTGTTCTGATTGTTAATATCTACACCCACTAGATAATTTTATAGGCAAGATTAGGATTTTTTTCTGTGTTTACATTACAGTTATCTACAGTAAATTTCACCTGCCTATGAACTCAGCTTTGTGAGGCTGTAAGCACATTCTCTCAGTCAGTTCTGTCTTTACTCTCAGTATCTTTGTATTAACACTATACTTTTCCACCTTCCCATTTTTTTTCAGATCATTTATCATTAATTAGCTTTAATTTCAGTGATATATATGCTGAAGAAATGTATACATTCCAAAAAGTAATGGGAGCATAGTTGGCCTTTAGTAACATCTCTGTTGCCTAACAACACTCTTCTGAGCATATTACAGGACAGAGTCTTGAGGAATTTCCAATCTAATAAAGAGAAATTTCAGTATAAAGAAAACGTGGTTTGAATACTTTAGTTTCTCTTGTAAATTAGAAGAGCATTAACTAAATTGCTCCTTGTAACATAATAATTTTTAAAATAAAGAACTAACAAGTCATTATCTATTTCTTAAACAAATACAGAAAAACATATAATAGTTTAATTTAATAATTTCATTTAAATTGAGGTGAAGACATTTATGTCAGGGGAATGTAATTTTTTTTGTCATCTTCCAGTTTCACTACCAAAACAAGATGGGTGGCTTAGTGATTTGAGTCAGGTTGGTTGTCTCCGACTATCTAATAATAATAAATACTAATATAAATAAACATTAATTTTAAATGGTGGTAAATAAGATCTCCCAAGTTAAGACTGTTTCATCAGCGACCTCCTTGTCTCTATGCTGAGGCAACTTTCTTGTTCCTGCTTTTCTTATTTTCTCCCTTTCCTCCTGAGCAGAGGGCATGAGCCAATGTCTGGGTGGAAGTTTGGCTGCCAGCAAAGGCCAAGCCACCAAAATAACCACGTATACTCAGCCCTGGAGATCTGAGCAGCAATATACTGCTAAACCTTAGATTTTCATTGCAAAGACTGACCCTGCTGCCATCACCGTGTTTTAATAGAGAATTATCGTTTGTTTGGTCAAACTCAAAACCAGACCTATTTTAAAGTGGAATACTTTGTGGATGAGACTATGAAGAATATGGTGTTTATACCCACAGCATACTGACAGTAGAATAGAACACCTCATCACTGATTCTTCACTAAATCTATACTAGTCAGACTCATAAGCTGGTGGTATCTATCTCCACAGTAGAAAATATTTACTGACTTTATTTGCAATTTAAATAATTTGTCAAATTTTGTTGATTAGTTGTTGTTGATCCTGAGACATGAGGTTTCCTTTTGCTTCCTAAGTGGTTAAACTTGCAAGCACTTAAAATCAGATTTTGGGAAGATGGGTGTATATTACTTTGTAATTCACTTCTGGAAAGCATAATAAAAATGACAGATATTTCAGATAGAAATGATAGTATTTAACATAAGAATATGAACCAAAATCAGTCATAAACCAGTTAATTTAAATCCTCCTAATTCCAAGGATTACTGTTTTTATAGCTTCGTTTTGGGGGTTTGGGCTTTGTTTTTTTCTGGCTAAGGAAATTGCAAGTATTTATTTATCCAGCTACCTCCACATTTTCCACTGTCATTATTCCCAGGGATCCCTACAGTGATAAGTGGTTAATGACCCTCACATTGGATGAACTGCATGAGTCTCACAGACCTGCCTGTTATTCATCACAGTGATAAAATAGCTGCAACAGCACAGTGACATATTGCTAAAAGCTCACATTTTTCCCAACAGTTTATTATAAAGGCAGAATAAAATGCTTTCTTAAAAACCAATCATATCTTTTCTCCACCTAAAAGTTCCTTTTGTTTGGTTTTTCCTTAATTTGGTGAAAGAAAAAAATTAAAAGGAAACTCACTGAAAAGGCCAAAACTACCATCTGGTAGTGCCTCTCTGTGAATGCCCCCATTTACACACTCAAACTTACACCTTGAGACCTGAAACTAAATTTAAAATGTAGTTTAGCAGGAGATGTCAACCTCTGATTATCTCCCTCCTTGTTTTCTGTGCTGGTTTCGTATCACTTCAGAACATTGCCAATAATAAAATTTATGCATAAGAATTGAAGGAGTAGTTTCTGAAATTGTAAAGCTGATTTATAATCTTTTGTCCTGTTGGACTTGTAGGAATGTGTAAGCTTTCAAACTTAGCATTCCTCAGAAAACAGCAAGATACTCCTTCTTCCAATGAAGAACATTTATTTAAAAAAAATGATGGAATATCAAGAAAACAGCACAGTAATGCATAGAAAAGCTGAACTTTATTCAACTGGACTATTCTAAAAATCAAAAACTAGGCAGTGAGAAGACTACAGTGGGAGAACTTTATACCTAAAACTTGTAAACTTTCTGGAACATGAAGGTAATGAAACACTTCATCTTCTTGGAAAAAAAAATAGTCAGGAACCTTCAGCTCAGCTATGAGGAGCTATGGCTAACACAGAGCATCACTAAAGCCTACGGTGGGGGATGTCGCAGGGCCCGGGTTGAGCACTGGTCACACATTGCACTGCACTGCCAGCTGAGAGGCGAGCTTGGGGACTTCAGAGCTGAGGAATGCAGTCTCCTCCTCTTCCAAAGGCCCCCTTTGCAGGTCTCTTCTGCCTGGGTCTCTGCAGAGAGCTGTGGCACCGGCACAGCCCCATCAGGGCACGGTTGTGCCTCCGCAGCTGCAGCGGCTCCTGGCAGCAGCACGGCCCTGCAGGCACCGAGGGGCTCTGGCGCTTCTCCTGCTGGACACAGAACGGGGACAGCATGGGGCTGTGCCCCTTGGGATGCCTTTGGACACCCCGGGACACACCCTGGCCAGCCTGGGCTGCCCGGCGCGGAGGCTGCAGGAAGAAGGGCTTTGGGCAGCTCAGCCTGTTGTCCCTGGAGCTCACTCCCTGGGCCTGAACCCCGCCTCTGCCTCAGGGCTTGGGCAGAGTGCTGCCCAAGAGGCCAGGACTCAGGATCGGCACAGCTTTTCTCCCCCATGGGACTCTCATGCCTTGCCTGACACCAGCTTGGTCCTTGTGTCATTCTCTCCCTTGCCTCCATCCCAGCTGCCTGGCACCCCTCCCTCACCTCTCCCCAACTCTCCAGAGCCTTCTGCCAAGGCTCTGTCTGAGGGCAATTCCCATCAGCAGCAGCTCCAGGACTAAGATGGGCCAAAGAAGCTGCCACCATGACCCACCAGGGGGTCATCTCAGGGCCCAAGTCCTGCTGCCCAAGCATGTCCAAGGTGCCATGTTCCCCTCAGGAGAGCTGGAAGGGCTGAGGGGACGGGCCAGCATCAGGAGCACACAGACTCTCAGAAGGCACTGGGAGCAGTGGCCAGCCATGGTGCTGCTGGAGGTTGAGCTGCCACCTCAGAGCACACTCTGGCCGTCANACACACCCTGGCCAGCCTGGGCTGACCAGGGTGGAGGCTGCAGGAAGAAGGGCTCTGGCCAGCTCAGCCTGCTGTCCCTGGAGCTCAGCCCCTGGGCCTGAACCCCCCCTCTGCCTCAGAGCTTGGGCAGAGTGCTGCCCAAGAGGCCAGGACTCAAGATCTGCACAGCTTTTCTCCCCCATGGGACTCTCATGCCTTGCCTGACACCAGCTTGGTCCTTGTGTCATTCTCTCCCTTGCCTCCATCCCAGCTGCCTGGCACCCCTCCCTCACCTCTCCCCAACTCTCCAGAGCCTTCTGCCAAGGCTCTGTCTGAGGGCAATTCCCATCAGCAGCAGCTCCAGGACTAAGATGGGCCAAAGAAGCTGCCACCATGACCCACCAGGGGGTCATCTCAGGGCCCAAGTCCTGCTGCCCAAGCATGTCCAAGGTGCCATGTTCCCCTCAGGAGAGCTGGAAGGGCTGAGGGGACGGGCCAGCATCAGGAGCACACAGACTCTCAGAAGGCACTGGGAGCAGTGGCCAGCCATGGTGCTGCTGGAGGTTGAGCTGCCACCTCAGAGCACACTGACCGTCTGTCCGTGCCAACTTCTGCTCACACTCTGGGCATGGTGACTGGCTGGGGACAGTTCCCAGCCACCATGCTGGCCCCAGAGACTGTGCTGCCATGGAATCAGGGAATCAATTGGCTTGGGAAAGCCCTTTGAGATCCTAGAGTCCAACCTGCGACCCATCCCCACCATGGCAACTCCAGCAGAGCACTGAGTGCCACACCAAGGCTTTCCTTGAACACCTCCCACACCAGCACTCCACCACCACCCTGGGCAGCCCATTCCAATCTCTAACACACCCCTCTGGGCAAAAGTACTTCTTAATGTCCCACCCAGATGTCCCTTGTCACAGCTTAAAATCCTTGTTGTGATCTGCTCTGTCATGTCCTTGACCCAGCTCTGAAAAGGCTGGCACTGTAGTCAGCTTTGCCCATGAGTGCTGCTCAGCTTCCTGGCCATTCCAAGGGGCTCCTTAGCCTTATTCTTTGATGTCTCAGGGATCTTGGCAGTTGGAGCCCAGTGTGGGGCAACAGACAGCAGTGGTGCTCAGTGAAGGGGGGCCCTGCTTGAGGCTGCCTGGCAATGACAGGAATGTGCCCCAGGCCTTGGCACCTGTGCCAGCTGGAGTGAGTGTCCCTGGCTCAGGAGGAAGATGGAGCCTCACACAGAGCCCTGCAGGAAGGAAGGAGCAGCCTGGAGCTGCAGGGGGTCCTTGTGGTGGAAGGGCAGGACCCAGCCCTTGGTCCTGTTGAACATCCTGCCACTGCTGGAACTGGTTGGTACTTTAGGTACCATATGATAAAATAACTGCACCTGTGTTAATGGTATTACAGCCTCCATACACAAACAAATATCTTCCTTCACTATTTTAGAATTTCTAAATGAAAATTTGCCTATATATATATATCAAAATACTAGCTTATTTTTGCATTGTCTGTTCTCTGTTCTAGTGTGGAATAACTAGAAAGAACTGATAAAATAACAATGATTCTTTTCACTCAAGACTAATCTTGGCATCCTCTTCAGCCTATTTCTTTTGACCAACATGTCCAGAACCTGTCTAAATCTTACCACATCCTTTTTAATATATCTTAGTACTTAACTACTTTCTGTTTATACTGCCCAATTTTATTTCTTTTTTTGCTAGTGTCCTGTAATCTTGGAATGCAGAGAGATCAGCTCTGTTGAAAATTGCTGTTTTCACCTCAAAGCACCTTTTTCTCCTGTTCTTCAGACACATAAAATACGGATATTTGATTATTCCTTCTTAATGTAGTGATGCCATTTCAATCAGTTTGTCACCATGTGGACAACTTTTGCATCTGTTTAATAACTTTGGACATAGTTTCCCAGCTCTTCACTCCATAAAACCTTTTTGTGTTTTCTTTTGAGTCAGCACAGAAGTGTTAGTTAAATTCTAGGAAGTCATCTTTAAAGTTTCTCTTCGAGCATTTCATATTGTTAAGCATCAAATTAATAACAACCGGATCTAATTGTTATTGCATGTAAATGTGTCCTTGCCCTTTTTTTCACGGGGAAAGAAATTATTAATTTGGTACCTAATTGGGAAACTTTCACAGAGTGACACTCCAGGAATTTATGGCACATCAGTGCTTTCTAGAGTCTCCCTTTTGGCTTTCTCATCATAATCTGGGATCATTTGTGTAGAAAGTCTTGTGTATGATTGAAGAATCGGTAAATTGATGCCATGTTCTGGGAATAATATTCTACTGCCTGATTATTGGTGAGTTGTAGAGCACAGGAAGAAAAAAGGTGGGAAGAGAGGACTCATTTTGTGTGCAAGCTCTGAGTTAATAATTTACTGCTTTTTCTGCTTTTCTTCCATTTATATCTATTAGGAATTTGATGGCCAGATAACATATTTTGAAGTAGCTTTTCTTTAAATACTAGAGTTTGAGAAATTGTCAATTAATTTAAAGACATTTAGGATTACACAGGCAGTAATTGTTTATATATACCTTAACTTTTTTATCAGTTGTGCATCAGATACTTGAATAAGTAAAGAAATGGCATTATTACAACATAACCATTTAGCAAAAAAAAACCAAGCAAACAACAAACTAAAGAAACATTATGCCTCCAGAAAACCCATGCAAGTGTGGCTCACTTAGGGAAATCAAAAGTTTTGACCAAAGTTCAGTGCTGGGAGAAACATCAGCATGTCTTTCCAAGTTCATGTGGTGGCAATCACTGCAGTTGCTCTGTAGAAACGTGCTGCAGCCAGCAACTGGAGCTGCTTGGATCATCTCCTGTTTTTCCATGTGCTGCACGCTCTCCTTTAAATGCAGCCTGTCTCAGCTGCTAAGGTTTTTGTATGTCTGCAGTGCTGAAGACTGAGAGAGAGGCTTGTAGGCAACCAGACATAATGGGAACAAGCTCCCGAAGGAGATGGCAAAATGAAGTTTCTGGAGGAATTAAAAATGTACTGGTGAAAGAGGCTTCTTGTGCAAGTGTCAGTATTCCTGCAATTGGGTGTTGTTAATCTGTCATGTGTAAGGCTGGCAAAGAGAGGTTCAGTTTCATTCCACATCAAGCAAAGCAGTCACTTTCAGAGCAAGTTACAACACTGCCATCTTCATCATGTGGCAGCCAAGACCGAGGTACTAAACATTACATCTCCTGATTGAACTTTTCAAATAACAGGCCCCTGGGACAGAAAACTGGAAAACAGTAATGTAAAGTAAGTAGTTTCTTGTATGGTAAAGTGTTTTTGATGGTTGTTGTGCTTGTCAGTTTAAAAAGCATTGGCAATGCACTGGAAAGATGGAGTTGCTGTGGAAAGCCATTGTTAGATGAGATTTCCCATTTCTAGTGAAGGAAAATATCTGTGAGATGATCTTTGACAAACTATCAATGAATAGCAAAAATATTGTGTCAAGTTAAACACTAACTCTCTTTAGAAACTACTAGGACAAAAATCTTTCCGGTGCCCATATTTTTATTTTCATGAGAAGAAGCAGCAGCAGGTTGGCTTTTAGTACCATATCCAGATGCTTCCACTATTTTATTTTTTAAATCTAAGGGATCATCCTCCTCATCTGAATAAACTGTCACTCTTTGGAAATGGACCAACACGTGCAACCTCAGGTAAGCATGTAATGATGTGCACCTCCAGCTGAAATATGCTTCAATCATACCCAGGCTCTCACTTTGATGGTGAAAATGTCAACAATGATTTTTAATGTTTTACAAACAGAATCTATTGATGCTGATGTAATTTCAGCAGTTAGGCCTTGTATAATCTGCATGTTCCTTCAAATAAAATTAATTGTCTAACTCTTCATATTGGATTTATGGAAAATTTTCATGGAATTACCTAACTTTTTAAAACAACATTTTTATGCTATATGTAAAGTATAAACTAAAATAATATTGAGAAGTTGTTCAGAAGTTACACATTTAAATAAATTTGGATGTCTTTGGCAATTGTTTTTTCCAAAGTACCATGAACTCAGATGTTCACATCCTAGCAAAAATAAAGAAAATGAGCTAGCACATTCAACAAATAGCTGTCAAAGTTCTCTCTTGACCTGAGCACTATGCAATTACACATGGTACTAATTGTTTTACATAAGATTATTTAGAGAATAGTGGTATAGTTTGGGGGGGGTTAATAATAAAATGTAGAAATTAATCAAATATTACCAAATTTCACTTTTTCACTCAATTATTCAAGTAAAATTTGTCATCCTATATTACAAATGAAATTGGAGGTTAATAATAAAACAGAAGGTAAGTGACTTTCTTCATATGTAGCATTTCTATAAAAAGTTTATTTTATGCTGAATCGTGTTTTATTATAAAATCTGCACCTTCAGTGAAATAGCATTAAACTTAAAAATACATACTAATATTTCAATGTCAATTCAGTCCTTAACTTACTAATTGAACTTTCTGTCTTGAATTTAAATAGAGGCATTTTATGGACTCTGCTTATTAATAGAGTTAAAGATTAAATCTAACTAGGCAGCTGGTTTGATATTTCAGAGAAGTCTGACTTAACACATGAGCATCAGATGCATAAATATAGTCTAAAAAAGATCAAAATCAGTCTGAATCAGGTCATTTATTGGGAGGGAGAGGGGAGAAAAAAAATGAGCTGAGTCTTTCAGTGAGCTTCCCTCATTTCCAGGTCTTTCAGATACCCATTTTATTGATCTTAAATCAGTAAGACAGGTCCTTGTTAATTAACATTCATTTAAATTCTGTTAAATTGCTAAAATTGCATTATATTGTCAGCAGGCATAAAACAACCCAGTAAAGAAATTTGCTGAATTATACCTCTTCAGGATCTGGCCTGTTTCAGCACATGCTTGAGTATAATCTCAACTGTTTTGCTTGGCTGTATTATTCCATACAGTTTTGTACATGAAAATCTTACAGGCCTCAATATATTTAGACATTCATCAGACTTTAATGCTTTCTTATGGTAAGTACTAGAAAAGCTTGGACCTTGAAGAAAATAGCATAAACAGAGTCACTAATTGTTTTGTTCATAGTTCAATAAAAGTGAAACCTTCAACTTGAAGATCAGGCTGACAAGTAGTGGAAATACGCACAGTATTTTACCTCTTGAATAAAAAAATCTGGACTCTTAAGCCTTCTGGTCTTCTCTATTGTTTGGAGGTTAATTTTTTTTTTTAACATTCAAAGTAACAAAGGACTAACAAGACAGCCTATGTAAGCAAATCTCCAGAACAAAACATGTTCCACAGAAGGAGAAACATAAAAGAATCCTGCAATTCTGACTTAGTAATTATATCTGCTAGAGATTCCACATGAGATTAAAAAACCAGCAAAATTATGCAATTAAGCTAATTAGCTCATTAATGTGGAAGTATTTTGTCATTCTAATCACAGAAGGAATTCATCTGAGTTAAAAAGCAGACAGGAATAAATTACGGTAGGAGACAGAAATTGTCTGGTTTTAAAATGATAAATTTATGTGGCTTATGTCTGTCTTCTAAAACCTAAGCACGGCACCTGCATTTCTTAGGTTAATTTTATTTTTATTACTTGTTAAGAGCAAGTTGCTCATCACACATAATCTGAGCTTTCTATGTTGTTCAGGAAGCCATCACACGCAGTGAAAGCATTCCAGTTTCAAACAACTTGGCTCAATAATCTTTCCTATTTAAGTCTACTTTTGTAGCTAAAAGTCACTTTTGTTCCTCACATGACACAATAGGATTGCTTAGCATTTGTAATCAGTGCCGTGTAAAGTTGCAGTAATTTACAGTTAAGCATGCTGTAAATGTAAAGATGCTCTGAGCACCTTAGCTGAAAGTCCCGTTGGCCATTCATTCGTGGAGTTGTGCTGGGGGATATCAGGAGAAGGTTCTTCCCCCAGAGGGTGTTTGGGCATTGGAACATCTCCCCAGGGCAGTGCTCACAGCACCAGCCTGAGAGAGCTCAGGAGTGTTTGGACAATGCCCTCAGACACAGGGTGTAATTTCTGGGGTGCCCTGTGCAGGGCCAGGAGCTGGACTTTGATTCTGGTGGGTCCCTTCCAATTCTGTGAACCAGTTTATTGAAAGTAGTACCCATTAAGACAGCTCAGAATTTACCACATAAGAAGCTGCACAATGAAAGTGCAATATTTTTGAAAATTTGAAGTGAAATATTTTTGTAATTCTGATGGGGTTGCTGCTTTTGTTGCCTCTGTACAGCATGATGATACAATGTTTGTAAATAATCCTAATGTATTTAGTTTTCAAAGGCAAACAAATGGAGGTAAAGCAGTATCACAAAATCAAGTAAAATGCAAGTGACTGGATCATTTAATTCAGCTTTATTTTTACTCAAAACTAGTGCTTATCATCCTAATGCATGATGTTACACCAAGAGGACGATGATTTGGGTATGGAAATGTGTTTAAATATTTCCAAGATGTGTATTTTTGTCAGTTGATATTTTTAATAAGTAAGATCTTTTAAAAAATTGTTAACAGCAGGTCTGAACTGACTACATAAGTAAAAATGAGGGTATGCTATGGAAATTTTACAATTCCAAATCTAGTGAGTACAAGTTATTAACTTCTGTTGATTAAATATTGTGTGCTTATTTATAGCTAAAATGAGCCCAGCATGCTGGTATAGAAAGTAATGGTGTAGAAACAATCAGCCATGGGCACCTGCTGGATCTTTTTTGCAATGAAAGAATAACAATTGACCTGCAACAGCAATAGTAACACATCTAAAAGGGTTCTTCCGTTGCTTTGGAGTTTTTGTGTTTGAATTAGCAACAACCTCTGAGGAAAGGACATTAAAAGGAAGTAAACTGGACACAGCAATAGGTTTTTACCAGAGCTGATTAGGGAAACCCAGAAGTTGACATTATGATATCTTTGCACTTATGCTCAATTAGTAGTAGCAAGCTAGTAATGACTGATGCTTAATACAACAAACTCAAATGTTGTATGAGCCAAGAACAGTGTTTCACTTTACATCATTAACTGAGCTCCTATTTGTCATGCATTTGCAATATCATTTATGCCATTCCATGATGTTTCCTGTTGTGGTTGTTAAATTATGTGTGATCTAATCACTCTCTACAACTCGGTGAAAGGAGGGTGTAGCCAGGTGGGGGTTGGCCTCCTCTCCCAGGCAACCAGTGACAGGATGAGAGAACACAGTCTTAAACTGTGCTAGGAGAGGTTCAGGCTGGACCTGAATCTGGAAAAATTTCTTCACTGAAAGGGCTGTCAAACATTGCAATGGGCTATGCAGGGAGATGTTGGAGTCACCGTCCCTGGAGGTGTTCAAGAAATGATTGCATAGGCACTCGGTGCCATGGTCTGGTGGGCACAGTGGTGTAACTCAAAGCTTGGACTTCAAGGTCTCAGAGGTCTTCTCCAGTATAAATGAATCTGTGATTATGTAAGATTTTATGAAAGCATGGAAAAAACTGTCTCAAGGGTTTCTGTTGCCTGAAAATCTGTCACTTCAAACTTGATGGAATTTTATTTACATTTGGAAAAAATACTATATCAATTGCAAGTTATATGAAACACATATATCTTATTTTCTTATAACTACTAGCATGATGCTGACCATGAAATGAGTTACAGATGTTTTTATTTAGTCAACATTCAAACATTTTTCCAGAGCAATAGACATCACCTAGTAAATTTCACTGCTACAGTATTCACTAGCACTGACTTACAACAAACTGCAGTGCTGTTTATTTGGGTATTTTTACTGCTACATTAAAAAAGTTATATTTACTACAATTAGAATGTTTATTAAACATGAATACTGTACTATGCCAATATATGGTAGAGAGAAAAGCATAGTGAACAAACAATACAATTAGTAAATGAAGTGAACATGAACCTCTATTACCCTTAATTATTGTTTACTTACTGATTTGTAAAAGTTGCTGGTTTGTAATCTTTTTCTCTGTGACTGCTGCTAATTACAAAGACTCTAAAATTCATAATAATTACTGCCTAGTACCAGTGTGTGCTTGGTAATAGTTTGAAAGTTCGTGATTCCTGACCACTTTGGTATTTAGTACTTAATTATTGTAGGGCTTATTGCAAAGTAGCAGTTTCCTAAATGTAAGTCTCCTAGATCCATGCAGTTTTTGGGATTTAAAATACTACACACTACTTTCATTATTTGATGTCTGAAAATTACAAAAAAGCTATTTACCAGGAGGTTACCCAGATACCAAAGCAGCTGAGTGACACATTTTAGCTGAAATTCATTACTTCATATATTCAAATTGCTGCTGTTAATTCTTGAGGAACTTTTTTATTAAAAAGTGATCATCACACATCAAGGGGTACTGTTAATGTTTGAGTCTAAACAAAATGTTATGATCTTCATTTTTGGCCATGATTTCTTACTGGGAAGTTGTTTAAATAGTTCTGATCATTAAAATATTACATACTTGGCATATTTGCTTTCTTTAATGCTGAAACTGAGGAATACATCAGCTACATATAAATTTAGTTTCATCTTTATTTATTACCGTATCCCCTTCCCATGATTGATGCATTTTTTTCTTTGAGTTCTGAAAGGAGCAGAAGGGAAAAGGAAAGCAGCATTCTGGTTTTATGAAAAAGTTTAGTTAAATTTTCAGTGTTTTCTGATATGTTAGGAGAAAAAAAGATAATTCCCAGACTCAATAATTCAGGAGTTGTTAAAACAAGGTAGGTTGTAGTGTTAATTGAAATCCTGAGCTGTATCCTATTTAGTTACCTCCCCAGTCAGGTCTCTTCCATAAACAGGTCTGTACCAAATCTGATGGTGAAATTAGCATATTTCTGAATAGAAAAACCTTGAATTGCTGTAAAATATATTAATCTGGCATGTGAATTAAAATAACAAGGTAATTTTCAGCTTTTGAGTTGAGAGGCCTGATTCTTTACTGCATAGCAAAGTAAAAAGGACTACTGCTTTAACATACAGATATATATTTTGTACTCAGGCTTTGAACAATAATTATCTATAAACATGCTCCTGAGAGGTCTAGCTAAAAGCCATTCTTTTAAATAGTGTATACAGGAATATATTGACCTGGGGTGTGAGTGAAATGAGTACATAATTGGTTACTATGTGGAAAGTAATAAGGTTCCAGTTGCCACAGCAGCACCCACAAGCACATTTGGTTCAGTTTGCATTAAACTGAATCATAGATAAACTATTTTTATAAATGGACAAGATAGTTTAGAAGATGCTTGTGAAGTCAGGCCAAGTTTTACAAATTACTCCAAAAGTTTGTATTAAGTGACAAAATGACCTGCAGAAGTTTAACTTATGTGAACCTTGACCAGTAGAATGGGGTACTTCCCATGTATTGTTAATTGCTTAATCACCAGGCACAGTTCACAAGTGCAAATATAAAATTTTTAGATATAGAAGAGATATGTTCCAAGAGTCAAATGCTCTTCCTTCCAACAAGAAACGTGCCATCTGTTTTTCTTCCTTCCCCAACTTTTTCCCCCCACTTTTCACTTGGTTTTTCCATATGGACAGACTACAGGACTTGAAGAGCCCACGTCTTAAAAAGCTTTCTTGATGATTAGGAGTAAGCTAAAGACATTTTGTTTGAATAAGGCAAAAATTCCACACTCTCTTTTACAGCTGATGTTTCTGTTCACCCTGAGGGCTTTATCTGTAGCAGTGCTCCAGGCCAGATAATCTTACTGGAGGCAGCAGGGGAGGGCACAAGTATCAGCCACCTGCATAATGACAGTGGGACAATAAGCACAAACTTATTTTCACTAATTGAGTTGAAATGTCCTCTGAATCAAAATGATTCCTCATTTCACATACTGTGGAATGTTGGCTCCCAACCTGGAAACTTTTTCCGTTTTCTTACAGCTAACAGGGTTTTGGCTACTGCTGGCATTTTTAGTCTGCTGTTTTTGGGTTCTGCTCTGGGGTCTTGAGAGGTGCACTTATCTCAGCAATTGTTTCCTGATCTCAGATGATCATTCCCTTTACACTGATAGCCAATATTCCTTGGCAACTTTCACTTTATACCCACTGAGATCATTAGCACTAGTGGCAGGAGCATTTGTTAAGTAGGTTTTTGGGCTCTTCTGGACCAAATATCAAAATACCTTATTATTCCACCAACACAACAAGAGAATTGCTTCTGAGCATTCTGTTTCAACTAGATCAGGAAAGAGCAGTATTCCAAAGACAAAACCCCATACCTGGGACTCTCATTCTGAATGAGACCTCAGTCATGTGTCAGCTCCATGACCATTGTGACAACTGGAGAATCTTTTCAGACCTGCAACATCACACTACCTGTTCTCTAGAGAGCCCTAAAACAGACTATTGCCTGTTATCACATAAGGAAAAGACCCCCCGTGACCCACATCTTCAGCTCCCCTCAGTGCATCAGAAGTACTTTCCAAGGCTATTTCTCTAAAAACTCAGGAGTTACTGAGTGCTCCATAAATGACTGGACTCTTCAGCCTCATTTCAGTTCCACATTTGGAACTACCTTGTGTGCTTCTCAAACTATATCCGCACGATCTTTGACCATCTGGTGACCTTTATCAGATTACTGCCTAAAGATTTTTGCCAGAAGTTTGACACTCCAATTATTGAGGGTCATATATCATCTAGAACAATCCTGCAAGCCTCATTTGACACAGCAGGGACAGCAGCCTGTGCTTTCACACCTCACCCCCCTTTATTTCTTAGGCAATTTTCTTGGCTTCTGTGTTTCCAGGAAGAATAAAGCCATTATAAAGAAAGAGATTCTTGAGCATCCTTCCCAAAGGGGCATTGTTGTCCACAAAGGGGGCTGAGCTGGAACATCATACCAGAAGCAAGCAGAAGTGATAGGAAATTATTTACTCCTCTACCTGTTGTTTAGTCAAGTTTTGTCTTTTTTTAAAGTATAGACTTTTTCACGGATGAGTCTGAGGAACTTAATTATTTGAATGTTCTTCCACGTCTTTGTGGCAGACTGTTGCTTCCTTGGCTAGAAGTTGTGCCTGAGAGACTTGAGATGGGAAGGAGGTATGCTGTCCTCTCCAGAAGTAAATATATCAGGTGTCAGACTCATTTGTGAGCAATCTGCCCGGGTTCTTGAATGAGCAGGGAAACAGATTAGGTCAGTCAAGCACCCATATCACATGCAGGAAGTCCATGCCAATGTTCTTGAGACTTTTCTACAGGGAATGTGGTTAACCAAGACCTACTCTTCCCATGGATGTGAATAGCAAATGCCAGTCTTTTCACTCCAGAGTGGCTTCCAAACTTTTGTAATCAATTGTTAAAGGACACAAATGTATTCATGTCCCTTTTTTTGTACTGCTCAGAGTAATTTTTTTTCCTTTCCAGAGAAATACCATAATTAATAGAAGAACAAGTAAAAGCCAAATCTATTTGGCCAAGTAGATTTAATTATTTATGCAACACACAGAAAAGGCTACTTTCTTTTCCTTGTCCTCCTTGTCAGGAATTCTACTCTATTTCCTGGATGGTGTTGGATTCCTCTATCAGCTCAACCTATTTGACTGCTCTTTTAGCACTGCACTTCCAAGCTAATACCCTCTTTGGTGTTGTTGCTACAACAGTAATTCTTTCTTGAAGGGTTAGTTAATACATTTTATTCCTTTATCTGCTAGTTTTCAAATAGATTTTGAATATCATAGTTGTTTCTTCTGTTTCTCAACACTTTGGTGTGGTCAGAAATGTCCCTTGAACCTTGAGGTACTTGTGAATGTTCATCACAGATCCTTCATAACCCAGCCTAATCTTAGAAGAGTAGGCATTGAGAAAGAAAAAATATGGAAGAACGCATGCAAAGATAAATATATGTTAAAAAAAATATAAAGAAAATGCCTCAAAATGGTGATAATATTTATGCAGCAGAGCAGACTAAGAAAAGGCATTTCCTGAGCTGAGAAACATTCTCTGAAATTCACATTCACTTCACTTTGCAGAAGTGAGTGTGTAATGAATGAATTCATCCCTGGCCAGAAAGCAGAGAAAGTTGGTCAGCTTCTATCCAATGTTCAAAACTCTGCTAAAGGAGAGGCTAAACCCCTCCTAAGAATGAAGTGCTGCTGTCATTTCACTGGTATACTACAGCTTCACAATGCTGTCTTACTACAAACTTTGTAAAAATACAAATGTGCATAATGAAGTTGATACAGTGTCAATTCCTGACACATCTTTCAATTTCTTTCCTTCTTTGCGGCTATTGAGATTTAGGCCAAAACCCAGAAGACCATTCACAAATATGTTGCTGGAGGGTGATATTCAGTATCTAAATGAATCCAATAAACTCACTAGGAAGATGGCATGACATGGAATTTGGAGATTTAATAATGTAACAGTCAGCTTTCAGTAATAGCAGAAATAAAATATATTTATATAATTTCCTAATTTTTTTTAAATTTGGCCGTACCAACTACATATTCAAAATCTAAGTAAAATTGTGGCTATACTGAAGTAAATCAGTCAAAAAAACCCATTGGTTACACTAAAGAGTGTAACCCAGAAACTGGATTTTAAAATCCAAGTTGAATATATTCTGAAGAAATGATTGAGTCTGATTTGCATTAGAAATATATACTGATGTCACTTTAGAAGAAAGCTACAATATGAAAGAGCAAGCTACGTACATGGGTGAAGCTTGGTTATTATTGACAGGGAAGTAACACCAGGGAATACTTCAAATTACATTGTATAAGTGATTTTCTGGATAAGATCCTAAACAAATTAACTTAATGTTTTGCTTTAGTGGTAAGAAGAGTACTTTTGTCTGAAACTAATCTAAATAACATGCTGAGTGTTGTGTAAAGGTAAGAGTGAGAATACAGAATTTGATAAACAGAGTGTTCTGTTTGGGAGGAGATTATTTTGTAACTTTCACCCATGTGATTTTGTGCAATACAAAAAGAAATACAAACCCATTCATATTCACTGCTCACTGTGAGGCAAAACGGTGTCCAGGGCTTTCTGGTAATTGTATTGCCATAATGCATTTCAAATTGTACAACAAAAAATTGATAGCCTCTATCACTGGTCCCTTCAAAATCCTAAGGCATGTACTCAATTTCCAACCTGGAAAATGTCTTCTTGTGTTTATTAAGTATTATAACACAGTTGAAAGGGTCTATATAAACTCAGGAATAATCTTCTGATTTCACAGTCTATTATTTTTATTATTATTATTTTATTTTTTAATTTCCATGCTCCAAGTACAAAACCTTTCATTCGGTAACAACTTTTGTCTGAATAATCATTATTCTCTTTCGCTTAATGATGTGATAAACGCAGCATAAAAATATTTTTGTGCCATGGAATCTGTTGTGAATGAGACATCTGCAGTCAGAAATTTATTTGATGCATACTTCTTCAAATCAAAGCCAGATGTGCAGATGTGTGACCCTATAGTGATATGCTAATAACTAATGCAGAGGTTTGTAGATATTCACTCACTACATTCAAGGCAGGGTTATATCAAGGTGGTCTGGAATTAATTTAGAGCCCTTTTGGCCCATCACTGAATCCTTCCAGGGATCAAGCAGAGAAGCCACGGGTTGTGCCAAATACTCTGGGTTTAGAATTATCCTTACATCAATGGAATTTTTTCATAAATTAAGCACGTGTGATGCAGTGTCTGAGCTCCGTGATCTGTCAGAATTATCACAGACAACGGACACAGCAGTGCCAGGAACTCTCTCACATTTGTCAGGACAGGCTTAAATTTCTGCTTGCATTATTGTTAGTTTAGGAGTACATGCAATAAGGATGACAGTGCCAAACAAAATTTGTTCTATGAAAACTGGGATATGCATGACAGCAAAGCTGTTAAAATCCATGTAGCAAAATTAGGAGCTTGGCAAAAAGTAAAAAAAAAACAACTGGCTGATGACAGCAGGATTTTTAAGACTAAAGCCTACTCAAACCTCTATTTTTCCTGCATATTAATTCTCTATTGTTGTCTTTCCTAGTCAAAAACTGAATCCACAGCAAGAATAGGCTGAGTCACTTTTTAAAAAATGTGGTCTACAGATACCAGAATCATTCCCTTAACAGAACTCTCCCACAGAACTTGAAAATGCCCATAAAGAGAAGTGTCACATAAATCCTTGATGTTTTGCCATCAATAGTACGTCATTCCTAGGGCCTTTTTTTCTCTCTCTTTCTTTTTTTTTGTTGTTTTTTTTGTTTTGTTTGTTTAATATCCTATGGAAATTTTGTTTCTGCATGTGAATGTCTCTCCATTTTTCAAGCAGAATTTTTTGGCACCAGTAAATGTGGCAAAAATACTGTGAACATTTTATTGTGTGATCTACATACAAGCACTCGTAAAATATTTATGGCATATAAATGCATAAGTAAGAAGGTAATACTTTGTCTGGTCATTAATTTAATATGACAACAAAATCAGTGGTAAGGAAATGGGATCCATTAGTGGTCTCATGGCTTTATTTCTGTGCCACACTCTTGTTTCCTATAAGTGATGACTCTTTCATAGGGAGAAATTTTGAACTTAAGTGAGATAGTGTTTATTCATGATTCTGTTCACCATTCTGTCTCAAAATGTTATATATCCACTGCTGAAGGTTAGATGAGGCTTTGGTTTTGATTCAGGTATATTCAAAAATAGTTCCAGCAACATGAATCAACAGAGCAGTTAATATTTTTGAAAGAGCTTATGCAGCTATATGCCCACTGAAATGGATCTTTTATCCACAGAAACTTAATAACTGCCATTCTTTTTTATTGAAATGAAAAGCTTAGCAGATTTTCTGGTAACTGCAACAATATATTTCATAATTCCCCATAAATTATGACGATAATAATTCTGCAGCTGTATTTTGATGACTCAGACAATTCTATGTATGCTGTTTAAATCATAACTTCTAGGCTAGCAAGCAATTTACAGCTCAAAATACATTTTTTCCTGTACAGTAAAAGCATATTATACAGAAACTTTTCCTCACTCAGAGTGAAGAAATAAATTTCAGGTCCAAGAAATAACTAGCAATAATATCCATCTAAATTTATCTTTAAATATATTTTTTGTTCTATTCAAACAAGAACCTACAAATAAAAACCATTTCCATGACCAGGATATGCCACAACAGCTCTGCTGTATCGAATCTTGTGCCTTTGTTCCAGAACTGGAGAGAAAGAGCCAGACTCTTCCCTGCAGTTCTCTTTCCACAGGGATTATTTAAGCCTGCTTTCAGCATTGCCTGGTCTTTCCTAGCCAGCTTTGATGATCAAGCAAGGTTAGTTGCCCTATAGGCCTGTCCTGAAAAGGTCAACAGATGTCAGCCCACAAAAGCTACGGATTAAAAAAAGTTAGTAGACTTTAAAATGTGCATAGTTAACATCTTTCATGACAAAATACTCCAGTGATTTAAATTGGTCAGTAGTTTAAAAATGGTAAAAAATGCCTTTGGCAACACAAAAGTAAGTTTGTCATAGAGACTGAAATGTCTGCACCTCTATTAATGTGCCAGCAAAAGAATAGGAAAGAAATATGGTATAATTTATAGGGAGAGGTTATTTTTTCTATTTACTGTATTAATATAAAATTATAGACTTTTTCTTTGTAAGTACTCCTGAAATTGTCTTTAAATGATTCTAAAGACAAGTATGTACATTCATAGCAGCTGTCAAATTTTTATTTTTAGCCTTAACCTACTTGATGAAAATGTCATCAAATACTACGTATGTCATACACCAAGGCTTCTAATTAAGTAGTCTTGTCGTCATAAATCTATTAATGAAGCAAATCTCTTACCTGTATTAAATCCAAATATGGACTGTTCACATTGTCAGGGCAGTAAGACAGCTCTCAAAATAACTGAGTCAAAATGCTCAGTCCTGAATGCATCATGACAGCACTGCTATTTGTGGGCAACCACTTGTCCATCTGACAGGAGTGGCTCTGTGATCTCTCTGGGATCTATCCTTCCCCTTCTCCAAGGGGATGGAGGCACTGCCTTCACTCAGTCTGTCTCTTACTCTGGCACAACTGTTTTCTTTCTTCTTTGGCAGTCTGCTGTGCCTAAGCAGCACAACGTGCAGCTCCTGGGAGTGCTCCCAGTGTTACCACTGGCCCCAGAGGAGCCAAAAAACCCCATCAAACTACAGGAGCATAGCACACAGGGGTTAATGTGGGCTGCTGGGGAGTGGTATCCCAAAAGGGGACTTGCAGGAATGTTGTTTCCTCTCGTGAATCAGCAGAAGCAGAGGCATAATGGCCTTGCCTTTCAGTTGCTGTACATTAATCTCTGCAGAGCAATGCCTGTCATCGCTCAGATGTCAGATGCTGTTTATAACTCTGCTGGAAACACAGCATAGAATAAAACAGGCTCATTAGTTTCTCTTGAGACTGTATATGCATGTTTTAGGTTAGCTATGCTTTCACTTAGCTCAAACATCGTAGCAGCAGCATTGGTGGTTTGGAGAGCTGTTTAGTCTGTGAATTTGTCCAGTTGCTCTCTCAATACGTGACCAAAAGACCATGATGTGTTCAGGTGCAGAGGTCTCCACAGCACAGGTATGACATGACCCAGAAGTATCCCCTCGGCTTGGCTTGAACCTGCTGCTTTTAATGGGACCTCGTACCAGAGCTGCAGGACAGAGAGAAGCATTGAATAAATTCAGCATCTCTGTGCCAGCTGTGCTTTGGCAAGAGTTCAAAGCCTTTCCTCATTTATCTGTTACTTAGGCTGAGGACTTCTACTCCTTATTGTCATCTTCTATATGAAGCTATTCCATAATTTGAATCTTTCTTTCTACTTTTCCCAGTGCCACATCATTTGAAGGTGGGAAACAAGAGTCATGGCCAGTGTTCAATGGTATCAGATGCAGTGTGGATTTGTACAGTGGCACAGCAATGCTTTATAATTTGTTCTCCTTCCTAATCATTCCTTACATTTAATTTGGACATTACTGAGCACTGAACTTGTTTCCATAGAGCTATCAATTGTGTATTCATCGCTCTGAAGTCATCCTGGTTATCAGGTTGCCAACTGTGAAATTCAATGGGAGAAAATATTTTCTCCTAACTCCTAGATTTTTTAACAAGTCGTAAATGCGAGGATAATTTTAGCTTTACTTTTCAGTCCTACACTCTTTTATATGATGTCTCAATGTAATGTATTTATTGCTGCTTGTAATTCACTTTTTTGCTCTGCAATTAAATTTGTAGTATTCGCAACATGCTTCCTTTCTGGCATGATGCCTTTGTTACCTGAAAAAGAGCTATTTGATTTTGCCTTGCTGATTTTGCCTTTCTCGCCTCCTGAATTACATTGCACCCTCAGTTCAAACACTTTGATGAGGAATAACACCAGCGCACTGAGATGAAATCAGAAATACACCCCCAACCCTCTGGCTTTAGCCCTGCCTGGAGAGGTCTCGTCCTGAGCCTAAAGGGCAAGAAGGAGCATCCAGAAGGAAGTGAATGACTTCCTCCCACGGTGAGCATTTCCCCGTTCCAGGGATTATTCCTGCCTCCGGCATCCTCCCGTGCTGCTGCCCTGGGAATGCGGGAGAGCCCCGTTCCTGCCCCCCCGCCCGAAAGAAGAACTTTCTGCTTATAGGTAAGCCTTAAAGATTTTTGCAATAATAACCTTTTGAAGTATAATTTTAGAATATTGCTTTGTATTAAGGATTTGCAAACCTATAGCTTTAGAAGGAATTATGCTTATCTCGAAGCTCCTAAAGGCAGCTTGAGAAGGGAAACTGGACATCACTTTCATTAATAATTTTGGAAATTTTAAACTGGACCCACATCT
Organism: Thryothorus ludovicianus; assembly: GCA_013397245.1. Lineage (NCBI taxonomy): Eukaryota > Metazoa > Chordata > Aves > Passeriformes > Certhiidae > Thryothorus > Thryothorus ludovicianus. Next base: position 727,248 of record VZTB01000039.1, on the reverse strand, counting down.
GAGAGCTGAACCCCACTATCTGGGATATTCCTTTTTGGGATGTACATCCTGAGAAGACTAGATCACAACGGAGTATAGAACTGGGACGTAAAAATTAGGAATAGAAACTGCTGATGAATAATAAAAATTTGGAATAGAAACTGCTGAGAAAGCACATGAATACACCTATAAATAAATACCTGTAAGCCTCAACTAACTGTGTGCAGTCAGAGGGAAAAACTTCCAGCGCTTCCTTGCTCATACTTTACCTCATTAATTAATTAATAAATTGATTGCTGCTTGAATATTGGCCTAGTCAAGCGTCTCATTTTGCACACTGTCACCAATATATTTTCAGGGAGGTTTTACAGCCCTGTCTTTCTATCGCGGGCACCACTCGCAGCACAGACACAGAACAATGGGGAGCCCCGGCGGCTCAGCGCTCCGCCGAAACTAACGCGGTTTTGCCAAAATGAGAGGAAATGTCTGGGTGCTGCCGTGTTGCCGTAGGCGGAGCAAATGGAGCTTTAGGGAGTCCCTTGTGGCTGTAGGAAGTTATTGGGGAACGGCATTGAAGGAGAGGCTGGAATTGAGATTGCGGGAATATGCGCTGGAAGACCTGAAAGCTGTTCGGCTCGTTTAATAAAATATTTATATATCCTGCTCCCACACAAAAACGGTGAGGGAATGAAGTAATTTCTGACCCGAACAAACTTTTTTATTCACCAGAAAGCTCAAAAAAAATAACAAAACAAACNCGCCGCCGCTCTCCGCCGGCAAGCAGCAGGATGGTGAGGGGCGCCGGGCGGCACCGGGGACACGGGCCGGGACAGGGCACCCCCGCCGCCTGCCCGGCCTGCCCGGCCGGCACGGGGCAGCGGGCGGAGCGGGCGGCAGGGAGCGGGCCCGTGAGTAAGCAGTTCCCGGGCCACGCGGGCCCGCGGGCGGGACTGGGCCTCGCTGCCGGTGTGGAAACAAATGGGAGCGGGGAGCGGGCCCTGCTTCGGGGCTGGGGCAGAGACTTCCCAGGGCCTGTGAGAATCCCTGGAAATATCTCTGCAGGAGTCTGGAGCGTCTCTGTAGTGAGGGGCCTCTGGGAGCTGGGCCTGTTCAGATTGGAGAAGGCTGAGAGGAGATCTCAACAATGCGTACAAATGTCTCAAAGGCGGGCTGGGAGGATGGTGCCAGACCCTTTTCGGTGGTGCCCAGGGCAGGACGAGGAGCAGTGGCCATAAACTGAAACACAGGAAGTTCCACCTCAACACAAGGGAAAACTTTGTTGCGCTGTGGATGTCATAGCACTGAGACAGCTGCCCAGGGAGATCATGGAGCCTCCCTCTCGGCAGACACTCAAACCCACCTGAATATGTTCCTGTGTCACTCCTCCTGTGACCCTGCCTTGGCAGGGGGATTGGACTGGATGATTTCCAGAGGTCCCTTCCAACTAACAGTTTGACAAAAGAAATTAGCGAAGTAAGAAATTATTCACAGAAAGAGTGATTATTGGAGTGGGTTGCCCAGGGAGGTGGTGGAGTCACCATCCCTGAAAGTGTTCAGGGAGACTGGATGTGGCACTGAGTGCCATGGGCTAATTAAAAGGGTTCTGCCTGGATTGGGCTTGATGCATCAGAGATCTTTCCAACATTATTGGTTGTGGGATTCTGTAGTGCTGGAACTCTGTGGAAATAGCCAGGGCTTCCTTCAGGGACACTCTGTTAGCTTATTAGGGATACTAATGAGTTTTATTTTGTTCATTCCAGTTTCGCAACCAGTATGACAATGATGTCACGGTTTGGAGCCCGCAGGTAAAACCTTTATACACTTGCTCACTGGGGTTTTAACTTGCTTTTTGGGTTTTTTCCACCTCACAGCAGTGGTATTACAGCCACAAAGGTTATGTTCAGGTGCCTGAAGCTTCCTGCAGGCTGCCTTCCTCTCTCTTTGTAGGCTGTAGGTGTAGAAAGCCCTCAGCACATCTCTGTCTGCTGGTGTATGAACCTGAGTGGTGCTTACCTGGGTCTTGTCCCCTCCAAGTGCTTAAGGCAGTTGCTTGCTACATGTACCTGTGAGGTACAGAAGAGATGCTGTCATCTCTGGGTGGTTGGACTAGATGATCTGTAAAGGTCCCTTCCAACCCAAACCATTCCATGACTCTATGATCCATTTACAGAGCTACAATAACTTGGTAAGGTGCACAAAATATGAAACAGTTTCAATCTCCCCAATCTTAAGCCGTTGTTAGGTCTTTCTCTCTTCTATCCACTAAATAATATGAGAAATGAACTATTTAGTTTATAATTGGGAGATTCGAGTGAGTTTTGCATTTGAATTTGAAATTTTATTACCTCTGAAGCAATTTCATACTGCGTATTGTTGTTGAAAACATACATTGTGTGTTCTGAAACTTACACGGGTTGTGTTGAAAATAAATATTCTGGAATTTTAAAAGCTACCATCAGCTGAGGTATTTAATATTGCCACTTCTCTCACTATGGGTATTTTAAGACAGGATACTTACAGAAAACCACAGCCTTGGAAAAAGACTGTATATATAAAAAAAGACATTTATATATTCAGGAAAACTAGAGATTTATTTAAAATTTAAGTAGCAAATTGTATTAGTATAAAGCTAATGTATCAGTAATTTGTGGATTTCTATTGCCACTGAAATTCTTTATCCTGCAGTGCTATTGCATGTGAGATACATTTTCCATACAGTGCAACAGAGAGTGTTCTATCCTTTCCATTCTCTTTGAAGACAACCTTGAATATTTCCCTTTTTCTACCAGTCAGTACCATGGTAGGTGCAGGTGCCTTTGAATGTTTCATCCTTAGTGATTGTGTTTCTCTGGCACGTTCTGTATCACAAACCTTAATTTTTTTATCTTTCATCTATCTCTTTAAAAGTTACTTTTAAAACTATAATGTTCTCTTGAGACTTTTAGCAGATATTCCAAAGTCATCAACTGCACAAGTTTCAATGTTTTGCCTAAATTGCTTTGAAAATATTAAGAGTGGTTTTTCTTTTTTTCTTAAGAAAAGACATTTAAAATTGCCACTGTGCTGCAATTGCTACTCCATCCATTCTTATAGGTGGTGCAGTGATGTGATTCCATAATAGTTTTTGGCACTGTTAATAAAGGAGCAAATCATATTTTATTGGGAGATGTTTTTCAATATGGTAGGAAAGAAAAGGAAATAGGAGATTTAAAAACTTGAAGTGGTTTCACATTTTTACAGTCTTGCATGTCATTCCTGACAGTTGATAAATTCTTGTTGGACAGGTCACAGCGATTCAGTGCTGCTCTTGGGCTGGAAATACCCTGTGTTATTGAAATTTCAGTTATAACGGGATGAAATTCCACACTGGAGTCTTTCTAGTAGACTTACATAAAGAACCTTATGCCAGAAAGCCCCAGCAATCTATGGGGAGGTGGTATCCTGTAGATCATCCCTTGCACATTCACTATGACAGCTACTGCATCCCACTCCTTCCCAAATGCAGATTCCCACGGATGCAGCTCCCTGGTGTCTGTGCTTGCAGGATAGGAGTGCCCATGTTGTCTCTCTGACATGGGCTGGAGTGCTGAAAATGGGAAAACCCTCAGTGGTTCTGTTAAATGTACACTAAAGCTCCTGGTCACCTCTGCAGAACTTGTGGGGACTTCATTTTCCTTGAGACCTCTACTCCTGTTTCAGGCTTGACTGCAGTTGGCCAATAACTTGTTCAGAAGTTATTGGGGAATGGCTGGTGAGACACAACAATTGCATAAGGCTCATTTCTTCAGCAAACCAGATTAAGTGTCCAGCTTCAGCTGGAAGTTCTGTCTGTGAGTCACAGACTGATTTAACCTGTTATGCAGTAAGTGCCCCTGCTGGGGTGGGGAATCAAAGGCCTGAAAGTGCAAACCCGTTGGAAACTGGTTCAGAGGATTAACCAGAGAGCAATTGCTGACCTTCCACTTGGTTTTGCAGGGCCGAATTCATCAAATAGAATATGCCATGGAAGCTGTGAAGCAAGGCTCAGCTACTGTGGGGCTGAAGTCGAAAACACACGCTGTCCTCGTGGCTCTCAAGGTACCTTCTAAACTCTGGCCTCAGTGGGGACAACAATGTTCATAGAAAAGTTGGTTTGGCAAATTAGCTTTGAGCGGTCTGTACTTAGACATGAAATGTAAATGCAATTGCAGATTCCCTTTGCTTGAGTACTGAAATATTTGCAGTACCTCTGCAAAGCAGATCTTCAGAAAATGGTGAAGGAAATGAGTGCAAGATTTTTTTGTCCTTTAACAAATGTGTTCCTCTTTTTTTTTCTTTTCATTTGTTATTAAGCAGTAAATTATTCCTTTCTTTTCCCAAAACTTTATTGAGTGTCTGTTCTTTCTTTTGTTCTGAGAGAACTGAAGTGGAATTTGGTTTTTTCTTGTCTTCTGTTGCAAGTTTATAAATTTAAATTTTTTTTATTGTTTCACGAACATATTCCATTCTTGCTATAAACGTTAGCAGATTTCTCCACGCTGCTTGGCAGACTGTTCAGTTTGCCACATAGCTTTCTCCTTTTATGCATAGAGAGCACAGTCTGAGCTGGCAGCTCATCAGAAAAAAATCCTGTACGTTGACAACCATATTGGTATCTCAATTGCTGGACTTACTGCCGATGCAAGACTCTTGTGGTGAGTATCCTGCTTGTTGACATACACAGTGCTGCAATAATGAGGGAAAGTTCATTCAGACTGTTGCACATGACATTTTCTGCTTGGCTAAGGATTAGTCTTGAGTTGCTGCTTTGTTGTATTATGCCAAAGACCTCGGCATGAAATTCTGGCAGGTTTTTAACTAGTTGGAAGAAATCTCATTTGTTTGGCCTAAAATTTTGCTCTTTGGTTTTGTTACAAGTAAAACAGTCCTGTCTGGTTTTCCCAGTGTAATAGGGTTTGCAAGCAGTCTGAGAAACTCCATCACTTCTTTTCCTCTGGCAGCTGCTTCTGTGTACACGCATTTGAGAAAGTTATTAAACCCATACAGTGCTGTTTGTGTGGGCTCCAGGGAGGCAACTTTGATCAGAAGGGGTGGGAAGGATTTCTGAAATGAGTTTTAGTTGGTGCAGTGTCACAATACATTGTTAACTTTGCCATTTTTCCAGAGGATCCGTCTGTTGCCTGCGTGAACTTCTACTTTCTTCCCATGTATGGCTGAAATACCCAGTTTACACTTTATCAAACCTGTGGTCAACTTTCTCAATAACTATTACAGGTCACGTAGAAATGAAATCATGGAAAGCCTTTGACCCTTTTTCTCAATGAGCAGAGCTGAAACAAAAATACTTACCTTAACAGACAAGCCTTGAGACAAAACTTCATTGTGTCTTTGATCTATGCACTGATTTGAAGTTTTAATTTTTTTTTATGTTTTTGTTCCCTAGCAATTTCATGCGTCAAGAGTGTTTGGATTCTAGATTTGTGTTTGATAGACCTCTTCCAGTTTCTCGCCTAGTGTCACTGATTGGAAGCAGTATCCTTTTTTTATGCACTTGTTACATTTTTGTAGCTTTTTAGTCCTTCATAAAATGACTTTCATCTATCACAGCTTAAAAGTTTATTGGACAGTTCTTCTTTGTTCACACTGCTTGTGTATAGTTTTGGAGAACATCCCATAAGGATGATCTCTGCCTGGTTTAAAAGGAAAACTTTGGGGTAATTATTATATAATTTTGAGATTTGTTTCCTTAGCTTTCTTAAGAAACTCAGATTCCAACTCAGCGCTATGGCAGGAGACCCTATGGAGTAGGGCTGCTCATCGCAGGCTATGATGTGAGTAAACTGCTCTGACTGCTACTGATCTGCAAGAAAATGTGCTCAGGGAACCTCAGTGCAACAATCAGATGTTGAGAGGGAAAGATGGAAGCGGCAGACTCGTCAAAATTCTCTGAATAAGGAAATAATTTTCTGTATCTTACCCTACAACATAACTCAGAAGTATTAGTTAATAGCTAATCCTTACTATTACCTACACTTACTATTTTAAGGTGCAAAAATGAGATTTGTTTATGTAAATATTTTGCTGTTTTGGATGCTTACAAATTATTTTAAAAACTTCCAGTAAAAAAATGGATGTGGAAATCACCGCTGGCCTCTTGCTTGTTTAGCAACAGAATTTTGCTTAATGCAGCACACAGAGAATCTCTGTCCTCAAAATTGTTGGTATGAGAATGGTTAGAGGAAATTATGATACTACCTGAAATTTTGGATGGCATGGTTTAGTCTACAAGTTTTTACGTTTTTTGTAGATGAGACAGAATGTGTGTAAAACTCATGCTGCAAGCCATGAAGTAGGGAGCAAGCACAGTACAGTTTATAGAACAGAGAAAGAAACACTTTTTTGTGCCAGCTATCCTGTCCATTTAAAAGATGCAGATGAATAAAGTGGGAAAAAAGAGGGATTTGGTTTTTTTTTTAATTACTGCTGTGGGTTTTTAAACAACAGTTTTGAAGGAATTGTTATGATCAGCAACATAAAATATGTATAAAATATGTTTTTACACACACATGTAGGTGTGATGTAGCATGAAGCAAAACTCTGATAGAAAATTTCATGCTCCAGCAGTGGAGTTGGTGTGAATTTATATATTTGTTTAGCATTCTCTCTTTTTTGTAGGATATGGGTCCTCACATCTTCCAGACTTGTCCCTCTGCAAACTATTTTGACTGCAAAGCAATGTCCATTGGTGCTCGTTCACAGTCAGCACGAACTTACTTGGAGAGGCACATGACTGAGTTCACTGACTGTGAGTAATGGAACTCTACCCACTGATATTCATCAGTTCTGCACTTTTATCTCCTGCTGCCACTCCATCTTTTTGCATTTAGTGAGATGAAGACAAATTTTGTGAGCCAAGTTTGGCGTAACTGTAAATCTACGTGAAGACAAAATTGTAGAGAGTATGGTTGAGATTTTCATGTGGCTCTTTATATCATCTAATGGAGAGCTTTTCTGTGCTCAGAAAAGCTATGAAAAATATAGAAAGCCTCTGCCCTTTGTAGGCCAGGGAAGGTGTAATTGTTTCCTTAGTAGAGCAGGGTTAGCATATCAAGGCAAGTGTTTACGTGCTGTGTTCAAAGTGGTGAATTTGTTTTTGTATGGAATTACGATGAACCATTGAATACCTGCTTGGGGGAAAAAAACTTGAATATCACTAAAGGCAAGGCAAGGATCAAAAATGAACCTCAAATATAGGGGAATAATGGTTTCTCAAGGAAAACTTTTATAACCAACTCTGCTCACAAAGGAGAGCAGCTCTGGTAGTCAAATTGACCAAGCTGATTTTGTAGCTGTCAACTAGGATTAGGAAGAAAGGGAATGAGTGTCTAGAGGTAGTACCATATGATTTGTCAATGTCTTTCTGATTGCAATTGAAGGTAATCTAAATGAGCTAGTTAAACATGGACTGCGAGCCCTGAGAGAGACTCTTCCTGCTGAACAGGATCTGACCACCAAGGTAAGAACTACATTTCCTTTGCCATTGTTACTTGAAAGTACTGGGACAAAGTTCTTGTGAAGTATTATGGCTGGTCCTGAAGCTTGGGAGCTGAATACTGGTAGATAATATTCATTTCATGTCTTAGCAGTTTATCTACTGTTCTGTGTTCATCTCAGATTTCTAAGTTTCTTCACAAAAGTGATGCTCTCACTAAATAAGACATTGTTTCCCTGTTGTCTTCTCCAAGTTCAGGTTTGATGAGTGTTTAAGATGCATTTCATGCAGCTATGGAATCCCAGCTTTACATTGTAAGCACGGGCAGTAATTCAGCTGGGCAGTGAGTGAAGGTAATGCACCAAAATATCATAGAGCATCCAGCAGCACAAAGCTGCACACACTTTTGGCAATGAACTGAAGAACTGTTGAAGAAGAAAATTTTAAGGATATCCAATGATCTACCATTTTCCATGATTTTTTATTCTTAGCTCACCGTGTTTTTTAGAAGTCTTAAAATACTGAAAATCAAAATAGGATGAAAATAGGTGGTTTTGAGAAATTGCATGTGTTATTAAAAAGCAAACAAAGTGAAAGAAATTGAAACCCTTGAATGGCTTTACTTAGAAAATTTTGAAACGTGATAGCTTTCATAAGTGAAAGCTGTAAAGCCAAAGTTAATTGCAGGAAAATGATTCTCACTGCTTCCAACCCTTTTCTTGACAGAATGTTTCAATTGGAATTGTGGGCAAAGACATGGAGTTTACCATCTATGATGATGATGATGTAGCACCATTCCTAGAAGGTCTTGAGGAGAGACCACAGAGAAAGGTAAGTCCTTCAGATATGAATAAATAGGCTTAGTTAAAAAACAATAATTATGTTTAAAATAAATTTAGCTCTACTACTGCAGCAGAGTATTAGGATTTTGAAAATATGAAGTTACTATATGAACATTGTATAATCTTAACTGGTAACTCAGATGCTTATTAAATCAATTTATGCTGGATTTATGCCAGGCTGTTCCAATGTCATCTTCCTTCCTCATCTCTGATCAAGTACAAGTTTTCACAACAGAAGTGGTTGCATATGTTTCTCATGCCCTTTTCAAGACGCCTTCATAGTCTCCTAATTACCAACTGTGTCCTGCTTGTGCTTAATTTGGGTAACAGTAATTTGTGAGCTGTTGGCTGACACAAGCTACATTAACCACTTGTGGTGCTCCAATGGGGATGAAGCTGATTTGTCAAGTGTTGTCTTCTGCCTTCCTAAAATATTTCTTTTCCCTGTCTCTAAGCTGGTTCCGCCTGTTGAAGAACCCGTGGAGAAGGCAGAGGAGCCGATGGAGCACTAGTTGGTGGATGAGTTCCTCTGTTAATGTATAATTATCCAGGAACATTTATCCATTTGCTGGTAACTTCATCCTTACCTATATATGTTTTCTGACGCTACATTCTGAGGATTGCTCCTAAAGAAAGAAACCAACCAACCCACCATCCTTAAAAGATAGACAGGAGGACATATCTGGCTGCAACTGCTTGGACAAGAAAGGTGTAATCATTTTCTAAATAGTACATGATACTGTTTTATAAAGAAAAGATACTGTCTTATGAATTAAAGGACAAGTGGAAATAAATCACTTTCTCGGACTCTGCTGTGAGTTTGGTTTTTTTAGTCTGAAAAAACAGCTATTCACAAATACCAGTGGCATATGACAACGTGCCATTGTGTGTTTGACCATTTGTCAGAGTGAGTGTTTGCTTACTGTATGGAACTGAGAGGATCTTAAAATGCCTATGAAACCATAAAATAGTTATGGAACAGAGAACAGCACTTCCCTGTGTCAACTTGTCCCAGCTGAAAAGGCATTTGTGGTTATGAGGCTGAAGAAGCACGAAGCTGACAACCAGCTTGTGGTCAGGTTTTATGGGGAGGATTTAGTCAACCCCAGCTCTTTTAGAGCCATCAGCCAGCCTTGGGGGCAGAACAGGGCTTTCAGCTCACTGAGGGCTGAATTGGAGTAACAAAAAACCACCAGAAGTTTCCCTTACAGGTCTCGAGCTGAGCTGTGGGGTCTCTGCATTGCTGCTGAACGAAAAAGTTCTCCAGGGCTTTGTCCCTTCAGCTTGGTCTGCGCCTGGTGCTCTTTGGTTTAACCTAAGTGCCACAAAATTTGTGACTAACAGCGACTTCCTCAGGGTCATCTGCCAGGGAAGCCCAGTGAACTGGTGGTTCTAAGCAAAATTAATTCAGTCTTCTCCGTTTTCTATGTTGGATCATTCTAATATAGTTATTCTCACCAATGATTGCATTGAAAATGATGAGAAACAACCTTCTGGGGTGGACCCACATAGGGACCTGATAGCCTGCTTAAAAAACTAAAAAAAGTTTAATTAATAATTTATTAATATCTATTAAACAAAAATCAATAAACCACGGTGCTGTTTTGAACAGGCTTTAAATACTGTCTTGAATCCATACAAATAGTTCAGTCAAGAAAGTAGCAAAACAGTAATGTCAGTGCTGCATATTTTGTTTTTAAGCACTAGACAAACCTTCTTTTATTTCTCCTAAATTTATTCTAGCTTTCCCCTATTATTTTTCTGTTTATTTCCTCCCTTATTTATTTCCTCCTTACTCATTTTCCCCCTCTTACTCATTTTCATTTTCCTTAATTATTTCTTTTTCCCCGTTGGATTTTTTCCTTCCCCGTGCTTCCCCCTCCTTTTTCCACCTCCAGTTATTTTTCTCTCTCTTTGTACCTCCCCCTTTCTATTTTTTTCTCTCCCCTTGCTTACCCCCATTTTCCCTCCCTTTGTTTCTCCCTTATTTTACATATCCCCTCTATTCATTTCCCACCATCTATTTTCCTGTCCCTTAATAATTTCCCCCAGTCGCTTTTCTTTCCCCCCCCATTTATTTGCTTTTTTATTTAGTTTTTTCTTTACCACCCACCCTCTCCTTTTATTGCTTTTTTTTTTGAAAATTTTTGCTATTTATCTAATTGCTTTCCATTTATGTATCTGCCTATGTATGTCGATCATTATCTATCCATCTATCCGTCCATCTATCTGTCCATCTATCTGTCCATCTATCTGTCCAT
>VZTB01000039.1:699254-716443 GCA_013397245.1 Thryothorus ludovicianus | reverse complement strand
GGCGGCTGTGGGAGGCTGCGGGGCGCGGGGAGGGCTGCGGGGCTCGGGGTGTGCTCAGGGGAATGGCAGGCGGGCGCGGGCGCTGGGGGAAGCTTTAGCTTAAAATGCCCGGCTTTGGACTGGAAGCAGGAACTGGGACATTAAGGGAGAAATACCCCTCAGCTGGCTCTGAATTTGTCGGGGTTGTTTAGTAAACGTTTTGAACGCTCCGTGTTATAGTTGTGCAGCAGTAAAGCTGTGCGTTCACAAGGATTTGGTTCTTTAGGTGCCCCCGTTCCTGATCTCCCCAGGGATGTAGGTGGCGAGCAGGCGTGGCTTTTTGGCTTCCTGGGCTCTATAAACTCTGTGACTTTCGATTTCCTTGGGTGCCCAGAGCAGTTGCGGATGCCCTTTCCCTGGCAGTGTCCAAGGCCAGGCTGGATGGGGCTCTGAGCAGCCTGGTCTGGTGAAAGGTGTCCCTGCCCATGGCAGCGGGTTGGAATGAATTCATCCTTGAGCTCCCTTCCGACCCAAACCATTCTGTCACTAACCGCAGGTGACAGAAGCATTATTGCTGGAGAGTTAGAACAGCACCTACATCAGTGTCCGTGTGGGCTCTCAGTGACCAGACTGATTTCAAGTCTTTGTGCCTTGCCCGGAGGAAAAGTGGGTGGTGATTCTCCCTGCCAAAGCTCCCAGCTCTGTGTTTCCAGAGAGTTGTTTTTCATTGCTGCTTTTCAGAGCCCAAAGTGCACTTATTTATCACACTCCAAAGACGTGTTCATCTGTGATTGTGGAAATTTCTGCAGCTGAGGTCTCTGTATGAGTAAAGATACCTGCCCTGCTTTCACAAGGATCTGCTTTATGGTCTGTGTGAGTTCTTGTAGGTGAAGGTGCTGGCTGCAGGGCTTTGAGGCAACAGTTCTGAGTAACAGCATGGGAAAAGTAAGCAAAAAAGCTGCTGCTGAGGCAAGAAAACAGTTGGGAAACACCTCTGAGATCATGGAATCCAACCTTTGACTGATCACCACCTTTGTCAGCTAGAGCATGGCACTAAGTGCCACATCCAGTCAGTCATTTCATGAATGAGTGGTTTATGTAGATAGTTATAAGCAACAAGATTGAGTGATCTAGGCCTTAAAATACAGAGTTCATGGTGGAAAGAGGAGCGTTTCCTTAAAAATTTGTATTGCAGTTATTTTTTGGAGTGGTTCTTGTGATGCTGATTGATGTGAGTTGTTTTGTTGTGTGGAAAGAAGCAGCAACCCAGCTCAGCACAACTTCCCTGCTCCCTCTTCAGGGATGAGAAAATGGAGTCTTAAGACTTCCAGCCAGTATCATTAAAAGCTGATTTGTTTTGACACTGTTTCTGCAGAAAGTACAAAATTGCTCAAGGAATAAACAGTAACAGTTTTCTTTGCTGTGCTTTGTCAGTGTAGTATCACAGCCTCAGCCAAGCAAGCTCAAGCTTGAGCATTTTTCATTACTTAAGAAACAGAATAAAAGGTTGATTTGATCCTAGATCTATTATACAAAGAATAAACAAACATGACAATGAGGATTGATACAACAGAAAGGTTGATTTGATCCTAGATATCTATTATGTAAGGGAAAAACAAACATGAGAATGAGAATTGAGCTTAATAGCAGATTTCTTTACCTGGACTGCCAGGCACACAGCAGCTTTGATAGATCTGTAGCCTTCTTGTCCTTTTTCACCATAAGAAGTCTTGATTTCCTCATTAGTGTCTAGTGGAGACAGTAGAGTTGAGCTGCTCTGATGATCCCTGGCAGATAAAATGCTTCTCTCTCCATCACATTTTCTTTTCTCCCATCCTTGGTTTCTGCTCTGTTGGATCTCGTGCTCTCATCTTCAAAACTTCCTGCCTAGACTGAGTCAGCTTGTTCATTGAGTCCAGAACTTTATCTTTTTGTTTTTTTCTTTTTTCTGTGAAGTTTCTCAGTTGATTTTGCAGCTTGAGTCATTCACCTGGAGGGGCACAGGAGTGCAGGAAAGGTAGTGAGAATATACAGCTTGGGAACAGGGAGTGACTCCAGAAGGGAGAAGCTGCTGCACCCATTTGGCTTCAGTCAGATTCCCTGTCCACTTCTGTTATTCCCGACTGTGCCCAAAATATTGGAAAGATTTTGTTCTTTTTCTGTTGTCTCTGAAAAATGCCGTGCTCTTTGTATTTTTACTGCTCACAGGAGTATTTTAGGGTAACAGCAAAGCAAGAAGGTTTTTGCATGCAGCTTCTCAAGAAACCCAGCAATCCCTTCAAGCCATTAAGTCAGTTATAATAATGTTTTTGTGTTTGTTTATAAAATCCTGTAACTTTGGGCTGGCTTTGTTTGCTCGGTTTTTAGGTTGTGTGACATTTGTGTGAAATATTTCTTCCCTTGAGAGCACTCCTGTAACCAAGAGCCATGACTGCTGCAGAGAACGTGTGTTACACGTTGATCAACGTTCCCATGGATTCAGAGCCACCTTCTGAAATCAGCTTAAAAAATGACCTTGGCAAGTATTGACAGTGATTGAAGGATACTCCATCTTACCTGAATTATTCTCTCATTGTGCCTTGCCTAGAGTGCTGTTTGCATTTTATAAGCTAAAATGAGTCACTTTGATGTTTATTTTCTGTTGAGTTCTGAAAGATGTATGTTCCTCTGCTTGCTGTGTTTTGAGAAACTTCATGATGTTATTTTATGTACTTTGGTGTACTTCAGTATGTGCAAAATCTGAAATTAATTTTTTTTGAGAGTTTTAAGTAATACCTAATAAGGCTGGTTTGAGCAGAATTTTTTGAATGAGCAACAAATTGTGTTGTCACTTGTTCAGTGCACTGTGGAACAGGCTGGCCAAAACAGCAGTGTTGGTATCTGGTATATGTGTGACCCCAGAGCATGTGGTAGTATCCTGGTATAAATTTAAGCATTAAAACAGCCTTGGAATTTGGACCCTTTCAATTCCAATATATTGATCTCAGATTAAGTCTGAATTCCCTGCTTATTTTTAAATATCTATTTCTTCCTCTTTATCCTTTAATAGAAGTAAGGGCATGGATTTTATTGATATGCTGTATTTCACTCCTTCAGAGGGGTTTGTGTCTTCTGACATAGAAGATCAATACTCCTATTAAAGTAGCTGTGACATGTCAGCCTTCCTCACTTCATTTCCTCCTCTAGAAAAAGGAGATGTCAAGTTGAAGACAGAGGCCTTGAAGAAAGTAATCATTATGATTCTGAATGGTGAGAAACTGCCTGGGCTCCTGATGACCATCATACGTTTTGTGCTGCCTCTCCAAGACCATACTATCAAAAAGCTGCTGCTTGTCTTCTGGGAGATTGTGCCAAAGACCACTCCAGATGGCAGGCTCCTGCAGGAAATGATCCTCGTGTGTGATGCATACAGAAAGGTAGCCTCTTGTTTGTTTCACTGCTTATGTTCCTCTGCTGGATCTTTATAGAAGAGGTATCATTTTGTGTTATTGAATAAATCTAAACGTTGTTTGTGCTCAGCATCTCCTTCCTATCAGTTGTGTCTCAGTGCTTCAGAGCTGGATAAATGCAGGTAGGCAGCAGACCTACTACCATGGGGGTTTGTGTTCTTTTACTGGGACAACTTAACAAAAAAATTAGTGCTCTGTTTCCTTGTCAGTGAACATTAAAGGGGAGGGGTAACATAGTTATCATTTTGGGACCAGCTGTGGGTCATAAAAGGATACTTTTGTATAATTGGGAAACAATTCTATAAAGATTCTAAGAGCCTTCAGCTTTGGGAATGGGGTGGAAACAGGTGAGCTAATATATACAAGAAGTTTGTATCCAACGTGCAGGAGCACCCACAGGCTGAGCTTTCACAGCTCAGTGGTAATCAGAGAAAAAAAATACAATGTAGGAAAAAAATCCTACAGGCTTTATAAGTTTTATTGCACACAAATGCATGTTTTTATGCATTGTGGGGCAGCAGTGCTTTAGGAAAGCATTTCCTGAGAACACAGTGAGATGACTTTGGGGGTGTTGGGAACTTGCACCACGGGAAAGCTGAGTGCGGGAGAAGGTGGCGAGTGCATTCATCTGGAGAGTCTGGCATTTCCAATGTGTCTCCCGTTGCTTTTAGGATCTCCAGCACCCAAACGAGTTCATCCGAGGCTCCACTCTGCGCTTCCTGTGCAAGCTGAAGGAGGCAGAGCTGCTGGAGCCGCTGATGCCGGCCATCCGCGCGTGCCTGGAGCACCGGCACAGCTACGTGCGCCGCAACGCCGTCCTGGCGATCTACACCATCTACAGGTGAGGGCACGCAGCACAGCCCTGCAGGAACCTCACCGAGGCTGCCCTTCGTTCTTGAGAGCTCAAACATTTAACACTCCCTAGTGTGGTCTCCAGAATTTTAATGTTTGTCTTTTCTTCTCTGTCTAATGGGCATCCTTGGGTTCTACTCCTTGCCGCTACTCCTTGGGTTCTACTCCTCTCTTTTAATTGCGCTTTTTTCTTGTAAAGGAACTTTGAACATCTTATACCCGATGCTCCTGAACTGATCCACGATTTCTTGGTGAATGAGAAAGATGCAAGCTGCAAAAGAAATGCATTTATGATGCTAATTCATGCAGATCAGGTAAGGATACTGCTCT
Organism: Thryothorus ludovicianus; assembly: GCA_013397245.1. Lineage (NCBI taxonomy): Eukaryota > Metazoa > Chordata > Aves > Passeriformes > Certhiidae > Thryothorus > Thryothorus ludovicianus. The sequence goes on along the minus strand of VZTB01000039.1, from coordinate 711,833 downwards.
CTAAGTCATTCCATTTAATAATTGTAAATACTACTATCCAGTAGTTTGTTGGTAGTATAAACTACTTGTACTCATAAAAAAAACCCATGTATGATAGTGTTAATGCTTTTGTGAGATATTTGGTACTGATTCACAAGTTTAGGTAATTTTGTGTAATTAGTTAAGAAATTCTGCAGTGTGGGACATGGGTGACTGGTTATTAAGTTTAAAGTTAAAATAACTTTGTTAACATCTCGTAATTAAGTTTAAAGTTAAAAGGCTTAAAGTTTAGGCTTAAAAGACCTTGAAGCTTCTCTCTGCAATCTCCATTTTTACCTTGGTAACATAACATGTAGAAGCACTCACAGTGAAGCTGTAACTTAAATAAAATAACAATAAACATCAAAGTCTGAACACAAACTCAATTTCCTGTGCTTTTAGTCCTAACCCTGAAAAGAAGAACCTAAAAAACCAAAGAAGTTTCCCACACAGGGGATCGAACTCACAACCTTCACATTATGAGATTGAGTTTTTAGTGCTCTCTTTATTTTATAGGAGAGCTACTTTATTTGGTGAAGGTGCTACAAAATGTGAGCATAACCACACTGAGAAGCACTTCATTATCTACTGTTCTGAGGCTTTTGTAGTTGCATGAGAAAGAAATGACAGTTTCTGTTCAGTGTTTTGGATTACTTGTTCTACAGGCAATTGCTTTTTGTGCCTAATTCACCATTAGTTTGTATCTCTTTTTGTCTTCTATAGACCAGATGATTTTTTGCTCCTTAGGTCTACAGTGTTTTCCTAAATTGTTGAAGCATTGCAGAAAGGCTATTTTGTGTTTTGATTTTTAGAATGTGTTTTGATTTTTAGAATGTGTTTTGATTTAAAATTCAACTGAGTGAGCAAACTCTGAATAATGCAAAATAATTTATGTTCTGTTTGTGTAGGATCGAGCTTTGGATTACTTGAGTACCTGTATTGACCAAGTGCAGACCTTTGGTGACATACTGCAGCTGGTTATTGTTGAACTAATTTACAAGGTAAAAGGAATGTTGTGGCGCATTTAAAATAAATGCAAGTGTTAATTTACAGAATTGTATTAGACTGTTTTTAAAAGGGCTGGAATGTTGCTGGAAAAGGGATTTTGGCCAGGTCAGGAATATGTCATTGCTTAATCCAGCTGAACAAGATTTGTCTCTTGAAATGATAAAGAGCTCAAGTGTGCACTGTATAGAGCAATAAGTCACACCAGATTTGCAGTGTTATCAGAGTGGTCTTTGTGGGCATGAGCAGGACATCTCTTACAGAAGCTGTTAGAGGCTCTGCCCTTCCTTTTGATGGGAGATTTTAAGACCTTGTAGCATTGCTCAGAGTTGTTGAGATCAGCTTTTGAAGAGCTTTTGTAATTAGATTTTTACAGCTGTGAATGACACTTCCTGTCACCAGAAAAGGTTGTCACCTTCTGGTGAATTTTCTCCTCTCTGTAAGATAGTGGAGCAGGTGAGCTGTAGGATTGCTCTTTCCTTTATGTGCCAACGTGGATCCTTCTTTTCTCGAGGTGTGTCACGCAAATCCATCGGAGAGAGCGCGGTTCATTCGCTGCATCTACAACCTGCTGCAGTCCTCGAGTCCTGCAGTGAAGTATGAGGCTGCAGGTACTCTGGTTACACTCTCCAGTGCACCCACTGCAATCAAGGTATGACAGTGATGTTTTCAGCTCTTCTGCAGCTTCCAGTGTGCTAAAATGAACACTGTGTGCTGCATGTTGATACTTAGGGGTGAAGGCTTTAATAACGTGGGCTGTGCAACACTTCTCATGTGAAACACTGTGTTAAAGTATCTCTTAGAACTGGTCACAAAAAAAGCCTGAGCAGACCTGGAGCAAGAGGACTTCATGTCACTTTAGCAGGGAACAAGCTTGAGTACTGTGCAGACTGTTGGGCCAACCTGCAATCTACTTGGCCTAGTTAGCAAAGCAGACTACAGCTGAAGATTTCAGAGATTAGATGAAATTTTTTACTCATGAATATGACTCATTTCAGACCAGGGTAGAAGCATAAAGCAGTGAAGATTCATGTTGATTACTGATTGACCTGGGGTTCTTAGTTTTATATTCGTTCAGCTGATTATTTAAGATCACAGAAAAATTTTGAATTTGTATGGAAATTTAAAAGATCGTTTATGCATAGATTTACAGCATTGTAAATAAATAGTAGTTTCCAAAGGTAGGACGGAGTATGAAATCCATCATTCTTGGTTTGGCATACTCATTTCTGTTGAGTAGACACACTGTACATAGAAACTGTCATTAAAACCTAATTTAAATAGGCTAACACTGCCAACTCCTTTGAGTTGGTTTTCATGCCCTGTTGCATATTTCAGAGCTGACTCAAAGCATGTCAGATAACCTATCTTATGTCTTTCTTTGAGTTTGAAGTTAAGTCTGTGTACTGTAAGCTGATGACATTGTGACCCTTGATGTGTGATTTTTGTAACATGGTAGACAAAAAATTTTAAAGTCTGTTTATTGGATTAATTTCTCTGCCAGCTCTGAGTAGCTGCCTTAATAGTAAAATAGAAGGAGTCTTTTCCTCAATTTCAGAAATCTTCCAGTTTCTCCTCTTTGTGACTAAAAAAATGGTTTTGATCCTTTTAATTTTAGGCTGCTGCCCAATGCTACATAGATTTGATTATTAAAGAAAGTGATAATAATGTGAAACTGATTGTCTTGGATCGGTTGATTGAGTTGAAGGAGCATCCCTCCCACGAACGAGTGTTGCAGGTATGTGAGCTGTCTCTTTTCCCATGAACCTTAGGAAAGAAAAGTTTTCAATAAAAAAGCTTCCAAGTTTTTGCAATGTATGGAGAAAAGAACTTCTGAAATTTCAATTTCCTGTTGTTATGTTTTTGGTAAAAACATATTGGATGGACTTTTATGTCTATGACTTGGTTGCTTTTATTGTCTGCATAAGAATTAACAATGACAAATGCTGTCCTGGTTGTGAGGTTTAATGGTGTAGCTGCATAGGAAACTTCTATGTAGAAGTAGAATATATTAAATGAACTCTGAGAAGTTCTAATGCCTATTGCTTGCTTGTCAGTAGAACATATATTATGCATCTAGAAAGGCTTTGAAAATCACTGAGGACTGAAAATTAGAATTGTATGAAGAGGAAGTAATTTGAAATGGCAAAATACTTTACTTTGTTGTTGTTTCAGGATCTAGTTATGGACATCCTCAGAGTGTTGAGCACCCCAGATCTGGAAGTGCGCAAAAAAACCCTTCAGCTGGCTCTGGATCTCGTGTCTTCAAGAAACGTGGAGGAGGTAAATTACATGTACTTTTGCTTCATTGCACTATTTTCTTTCTTTTGAAAAATGTCACTTTAAAAAAAATTTGATCTTTTCTGCAGCTTGTGATAGTTCTGAAGAAGGAGGTGATCAAAACTAATAACGTGACGGAGCATGAGGATACAGACAAGTACAGACAGCTCCTGGTTCGGACACTGCACTCCTGTAGCGTTCGCTTCCCAGACATGGCTGCCAATGTTATTCCAGTGGTATGCAAATATTTCAGTCTGTTGTCACGAAACGTGTTGTACCTATACCCAACACCTGCAGCATTGCTGAAGCTGAGATGCTCCTAATAGTGACCTCACAGAAGCAATGCTATTTTTAATTCCTAGAGAAACATAGGACTTTTGATGCTGCAATTGTTTGTCTTCTGAGACTATTTTTATATGTTTTTGAAGAACTGAAATTGAGTAGTTTGTATCACTAGACAAACAGCTTGGGAATATGATAATTGTTTCTTGTTGGAATGTACTTAAGGTTGTTTGGGTTCCGTTTTTTTTCACTGGAGATACGTAAGGAGTTTTATTTTTCTGGACATAGAGGGGAAGTATTATTGTCCAAACTTCTCTGAGCTGCTGTTTGTGCTGATGTTCACCCTTGTGTGGCAGCTGATGGAGTTCCTCAGTGATAACAACGAAGCGGCAGCCGCCGATGTCCTGGAGTTTGTGCGGGAAGCGATCCAGAGATTTGATAACCTCAGACCTCTTATTGTTGAGAAGATGCTTGAAGTCTTTCATGCTATTAAATCTGTCAAGTGAGTCCAGAATATGATATCAAACAGACTTTGGAGCACCTGTGACTCCCTTGCATTGAATGTGCATTGCCATTAAATATGTACCAAAATCCATGTGGCCCACACAGAGATTGACTGAAACTGAGATATTTTAGCGTAGAGGATTTCTAGGTACAGCTTTCTTCTTGCCTACTTGTACAAGAAATAGATTGGGTGTTTGTTGCATTGAATAAAGAAAATAAATTGAATTTTAATTTCTATAATGCAATTGATAATTGTAATTCCATTTGCTAGGAAATAGCATTGTTGATGAAGGGCAAACATAAAGTAATATATTTGTTAAAACAGAATTCCTAAGGAATTTGTGCTTGTAGGCAGCTGGAAATACTGTACATTTATTGGAAAACCTAATATAACATAGTCTGGGCTTTACAAACTATAAAGCTGTTTTAGTGCCTTTCAGGGCTCTAAAAACTTTGCTTGCTGATGGAGCTGTAAAGGTTAAGACATAAGAGAATTTTTCTGTATCAGAAGAGCACTGTCATTCTTCTAATACAAAGAAAACTCTGAATCCGAACTCCATTGTAGTCTGATTAAGAGGGGAAAAAAAAAACCCTGAAGCTTTGCTGTTCTTTTCCTAATCTTCATTCTTGTTCTGGTTTTTCATTTTCTCCTGAACAATGAAAAAATTCGTTTGTCTCAGTTAAATGGGAGAATTTAGAGCTGACTTTATTCACTTGCAGTAGAGTAGTATTTCATTATGATCACAATGCAATTTAGTTTTGTGTATGTCAGGATTAACACAGATGGAAATAAATACGTAGCAGAGAGTATATCTAATTTGATGTACTTGTTCATGAGTTTACTGAGGCTGAAAAGATAATTGCTTTTGGTTTAACCAACTTTTGTCATTTGTGTCCTTTTGAATTTGTCAAGACTGGCCTTTTCTACCTGACCATAAATCACTTTTCTTGATGCTAGTTTGAGTATATCACGAAAGCACAATTTAAATTACTGTTCTTGTCTTAGGATTTATCGGGGAGCGTTATGGATCCTTGGAGAATATTGCAGCACAAAGGAGGATATACAAAGTGTAATGACAGAGATTCGCAGGTCGCTGGGAGAGGTGTGTGTGTGTGGGGAGGCTCTTTGTGGTTTTTCCTGCCATTATGCAGTGAGTTTTCTAAGAAAAAGGTATTTTAGAAAGATCGAGTAGGATGCAGCAGTGTTTTGAGAACTTGGGATGTGTAATGGCATGTGTACAGGAAATCTTAAGTGAAAAGCAGTCATGGTTTTGCATTCATTATTTATTTTTCAAGTGGCATACTTGAGCTGAGAATAAATGATATCTGTAAAGAGAAGAGTTGGGAAATTCCTTATTTCAGAAAATTATGGCAGCTCTAAGATATGTTTTAATTATATCCAGTAGCAAAAAAAAGTGCTTTAAGTCTGGGTTGTTCTGAGAGAAAGACTGACAAAATCTAATTAATCAGTGAGAGCTTTACTGCATATGTAGGAAGCTTCTGTATGTATTTCAATATCTGCTTATTTCCTCAAATTTTCCCCAAAACGTTGCACTGTAGCTGACTTGTTGCTTATAAAAACTTCAGTAATGCAGATAATTTTTATTAAAACCTTCTGCAGAACAAAAATGTATATTTTATTTTAATTTTAACAGTTGCTTCCTGCTCATTTCTAGATCCCAATAGTAGAATCTGAAATCAAGAAAGAAGCTGGTGAGCTCAAACCTGAAGAAGAGGTGTCTGTGGGTCCTGCCCAAAAATTAGTGACAGAGATGGGCACTTATGCAACACAAAGTGCTCTTAGCAGTTCCCGACCTGCCAAAAAGGAAGAAGACAGGTATTTGTGATTTCCTGCTTGGCCAGGAATGACTTGGTTAATTTTTATCTTTTTTTTATTTGAATGGCGTTATCTCTCATACAGAGTTCAGTGATTGAGAGAATTTCCTATTTTAAGGTATTGTCCCAACTAGATAGTATGCAATAGGAATTTGCTCAATTGCTTAGGATTTGTAATCAAAGCTTACTGTATTAATAAGAACTTTATTAATTATGATAGCCTAAATTCCAGTTGATTTTTTTACATATAAATCCCTCTTACAGTTTTAGTTGGATACAGAGATACTGCCTTTAGAATGAAATATTTTCCCTTTATATCACCTTGCACTCCTACACCTCCCTCTTCCAAGTCCATGTGGAAATGACTGTGTGACTTGTGAAAAATTCTGTATCTGAAAAACTGCTTTGAGAAGGAAAAACCCCAACCTTATGAGGTGTTTCAAGCTTATTTTGCTTGTACAGTATGAAAGTTAAGGTATCAAGAGAAGTGGACTGAAGATTGTCATCCCAAAGGAGTTTTCTGAGGATCATTTGTCTTTGCAGGCCTCCCTTACGAGGATTCCTGCTGGATGGAGATTTCTTTGTTGCAGCTTCCCTTGCTACAACTTTAACCAAGATTGCTTTGCGTTATGTGTCCCTAGTTCAGGAAAAGAAGAAACAAAATGTGAGTCACCTCTTGTGTTTTCACATTCAAGGAAGAGCTGCTTGTTGCCTCTTTTCTTTTAAACAGATGCAAAATGGGTTAAGTCCAAAATGAAATGCCAGTTATGTCATTGGATAATAATGATAGTGGGATCACAGATAGGACCTGCTGCTTTCCAGCCATTCTATCTAGGCAGTCTCTAAATCATTCTGCTTGGTTTCAGATAACAAGTACGAAAAAACTAACTAATCTGTTCAGAGATGTAATCATTTGATTAATGAGCACCTTTTTTTTTAAATAAGTCAGAAGTTGAGATTTCTTTAAAGCTGTGGAAAATGCAATAACCTTCTCCCATTCTCTTTGTGCTCCTTCTCAGTCCTTTAATGCTGAAGCTATGCTGCTGATGGCCACTATTCTCCACTTGGGAAAGTCTTCTCTTCCCAAGAAGCCAATTACAGATGATGATGTGGATCGTATTTCCTTGTGTCTGAAAGTGCTGTCAGAATGTTCTCCTCTCATGAATGACATTTTCAACAAGGAATGCAGGCAGTCCCTCTCTCACATGCTGTCAGCCAAGCTAGAGGAGGAGAAACTTTCCCAGAAGGTGAGCTGTTTTAAGTGTGTAACCATAAACACTTGGAGTTTTTACAGATGGTAAATCTGTACATCCAGGCTGGTCCCAGAAATGTCACCATTTGTCTCTCTGTAGGTCAGCCATTACTGCCTGTTTGCATTCTGTGCTAAGGAATGGAATTCACTGTGAGTTCTTGAATTATTGTCTTCCTGCAGAAAGAATCTGAGAAGAGGAATGTGACAATTCAGCCAGATGATCCCATTTCCTTCATGCAGCTTACTGCTAAAAACGAAATGAGCTCAAAAGAAGACCAGTTCCAGCTTAGCCTTCTTGCAGCAATGGGAAATACACAGAGGAAAGAGGCTGCTGATCCTCTTGCCTCCAAACTTAATAAGGTAGTGGGAAATCTGTGCTTTAATTATATACATGGGATCACTTTGGGAATTGCAGACTGGAACTGATGAACCAGGCTATGCTGGTTGATTGGGAAGACACAGGTATATCCTGGTTGGGATCAGGAGAAAAAGCAAAGCACTTGTGCTTATAGTTGTTACCTTCTCAAATGGGGAGAGGAAGAACAAGAAGGAGACTTACAGAGTGCTGAGCAGATGGAATGTAGAGAAGAAATTAGGGTTTGTTGGTCTGAAGATCCCAATAAAGTTCACAGCAAAGGGAGCAAGGATGCCAGAAGTTATTAAGAACACCTTTCTTTGGCTGCTGTATCCTATTGCCAAGTGCAATGCATCCTTATTTCACTCTTTATGCCTTTTTTCCCTGCAGAATTTGATAATCTGCTGAGGAGGTTTAAAGAGAAGAAATTACTTGAGTAATTCATTAGTTAAGACTTAAACTCTCAGACTTTGAAAGACTGGATGAATTATTTTTGATGTTTAAAATTACCTTTTCATTTTAAGTCAGCATTCCTTTGTCCTGCTGATCATCTTAAGAATAAATGGTATTACAGTTCATATTTTAGGAACTTATTAGTTCAGAATACATTTCATCTGGAGAGATTTTGTAATTGTAGTGTGTATGCAGGGGGGCATGTGAAGGAAGGCTACTTGTTTTAGAGGCCCATATTAAAGAATTCAATTTAAGTGTACTTTATTCTTATTTTTTGTCATTGTTTGAACGATTCTTTGTTTTAAACTGGTTTCTGAGAAGGTGAATCCCTTGGCTTGTGTCACAGGTCACTCAGCTGACAGGTTTCTCAGACCCTGTGTATGCAGAGGCCTATGTCCACGTCAATCAGTATGACATTGTGCTGGACGTGCTCGTGGTCAACCAGACCAGTGACACCCTGCAGAACTGCACCCTGGAGCTGGCCACGCTGGGTAAGCAGGGCTGGGCTGCTGCAAGCAGAGCAGCTCTGAGGTTTGGGGAAATGGGAACTGCCTGCTCTAAGGAATCCCTGAAACACTTCCAAAGCGATGCCAGTCAGTCGCCATTTTGAATGCCTTTAAAAATATGCTTTTTTAAATATTTGGTGGAACTTTTGTATGTACTGACACTAACAATGCAATCTGATGATATAAAGCATAGTCAGATTTTATCACTAAAAACAGAGCGTTCCATTTCCCTTTCTCCTTTGTTCCTGTAATATAGACAGGTTTTTTGATGTACTTGTTTTTCATTGTGCTGCTACCTTAGACAGGAAAATAAAAATAGGTCAAAATCCCAACTGGTATGGAGCAGAAAGCCATCTGCCCTAGGTGGTTTTTGCACTCAGCCTGAAGTACCTTAAACACTGCATTTACTCAACTGAAACCATTCCCTGTACCAACAGCTGTACCAGAGTCTGGCTTGGACAATACTGAGGCTTCATTAACTTCTCTCAGAGGATTCAGTGGAGCAGATAATTCAAGAACAGTAACCAGTTTCTTATTAGTTGTCCTCTGCTTTGGCAGTGAGGAGCTGAAACACATTTACAATATGCTAGGAGAACTCATATTACATACTTTTCACTATTGTAAATATGCCTGAGGGCCAAAACCTTTCTCCTAAGATTTTGTGAATCATTTGATGAGACTAATGATGGAAATAAAATCAAATTGATCATTTGGTCAAATGGATGCATTATTTAATAGGTTGTATATTTCTATTTGTCAACTCAGTAAAGTGGAAATCTCTATTTCCCAGCTGATGTACTGCAAAAGCTGACTTGAGGCATCACTCCCAAGTGTGGAGCTCATGCTGTTCATGCTGTGTTCTCAAATTGCAGTTTAATAGAACTAAGGAGTCTGCTTTCCAATTGCTTCCTGGAAGATTAGTAAAAATGCATCCCTTAGTGTTTCCTTGGAGCAATTATTTTCAGAACCAAGGGGATACTTTGACCTGTTTGTAAATAACGTAGTGCCTGTAGTGCTGGACGTTGTACTTTGGGTTTGAGGCACTTGACTATAGGGTTAGGCCTTATGATGGTGTCAGTGATTAAAATACAAGGTAGAATTAACCATTTCCTTGTGAAAAAATTTATACTAAACTCCATCCAAAGCCCATTTAATTGAGTGTTTGCAGTTATTTTCAGTGAAGTTTGGGTGAACACAGCAATATTTTAACTAGAATTTGTCGGTAATGTAATTTATCTTGCAATTAGAAAACTATATAAAAAAAAAGAACAACCAATTCCAAGTCAACTCATTCCTTTATGGTGGTGTTTAATGTAGCTCTGTAGATGCAAAAATTGAATGGCAAGAAAAACCTGTTGTTCCAAAAACTAAACATATTGTGTACTAGTGTTCCCTGATCCTCATCTCCCAATTTCTTTACACAGGTGACTTGAAGCTTGTGGAAAAACCATCTCCTCTGACACTTGCTCCACACGATTTTGCAAACATTAAAGCTAATGTCAAAGTTGCTTCAACAGAAAATGGAATCATTTTTGGTAATGTTGGTAAGTAAACAATTCAATGTGCAAAATTAACATGAATGTGTTGAATTTTTATCTGCTTAGTGAGCTCAAAAGTAAGTAAAACCCTTCATACTGGGAGAAGAAATTAATTTACAGTGTGAGAATATTTTGTGATGATTTAAAAAAAAATCTATATCACTGTTACTTAAAACCATTGTAAAATGTGCTACCTTAAGGGTGATTGTCAGCATGAGCATGAGCAAGGGTTGGCTGTTGTTAACTGGCAGATGGTAACTCAGCACCCTTACTAAGTGCAAATTCACTTTTTGGAACATTCAGAAATTGTTTTGTGTGTTCTCTTGCAGTGTATGATGTCTCTGGAGCAGCCAGCGACAGAAACTGTGTGGTTCTCAGTGATATTCACATTGACATCATGGATTACATCCAGCCTGCCTCCTGTACAGATGCTGAGTTCAGGCAGATGTGGGCAGAATTTGAGTGGGAAAACAAAGTGGGTTTGGGTTTTTTTTTTTTTGTATGTTACTTTGTTGATGAGATACAACTCTGCCTCTTGTTTTGTTACAGCAGCATTATCTATTGCCACATAAACCTCATTCAAAGTCCTCATTGGATGTTTGCCTCAAGTAGCTTATTCTCTTACAGCTATCTTATCAGTTTCACAAGCTTAGCAATGCAATAGCTGGGTTTTGACTTGCAAAAGAGGTTGTGTGCCTTGAGCTTTACCTCCTGTATGGCAGCTGTCCAAACTGACTGGTGATTGCTGTGTGTTTTGGTTCAAAGGTGAGATGGTGACAAGTGTAAGTGTATGCTGAGGCTGCAGAATTACTTGTGCTGCTCAGCCTCTCCAGTCCTTAATCACGTTGTCTCATGGGGTGCAAGGGACTTTTTAAAGGTTGTTTAGTCCAGCCCCTGCCAGGGAGACAGGAACATCTTTCTTTCATCCTGCTCTTTGCAGTACAGCTGTAGCATAAAGTTCTGGGTGCTGTGTAAGACCAGCAAGACAGTGGGTACACTTCATAGTAACTGAGGGTGCCCAAACCTAAAAAAAAGGGGTTTAAGGGAGATAATATCATATAAGAATAGAGTAGAAACATTAAACTAAATTGAGAGAGATTTTACAAGAACTGTAGCCTGGTGTGGTACATAGGTGTGCTTACTTGAGACTATGTTTAAATGTCTGCGGGGGAACTTGTGCACAATATATTGTAATACATGATCTATGAAGCTTTAGCAGTTTGTAAACTCCTTCTAAGAGATATGTTAAAAACAGTTTAAACAAGGCACTTAATATACAAAAAAATAAAAAAAGCCAAGGCAGGCCAGAGAGCTTTGTTACTAGAAGGGGAAGATGAAAGGAGTCTTTATCACTGGATAAAAGCAAACTTTAGACTAGATATTGCTTTTTCTTGTTCTGGCAATATGTAAACTGTGTTCAGACAAGGCGTCCACTGTTTGCTATAGAGAATCTAGATGTTCAACACAGTATTCACCCAATAGATTTTAGAAACCATGGTAATAGCACGAAATTCTCCATCTTAACAAGTGGATAGCAGGAAGGGAAGACTTCCTGTGATGCCACCACATAGTGGGAAGTGCATCCAGCTTACTGACTGTGCTGTTCCTCAAGGAGGAATAGAGAGGTGATCTCCTTTATAGAGCCCTGAAGAAGAGATTTCAGAAATACCTGAGGTGCTAGTTAAAGTAATTGCTTTTTTTTCTTTTTTCCTCCTTGAAGGTAACAGTGAATACAAATATCATTGATTTAAATGAGTACTTACAGCACATACTGAAGTCAACCAATATGAAATGCCTGACTCCAGAGAAGGTGAGCTATTTCTTGGAGAGTTTTAGATACCTTTTTTAGTTCCTGTGCTTTATTGTTTAATTTTTTCAACATTTGTTGATAATATTCTTTGAAATGCCTGCTTAAAATATGAAATAGTACATATACCTCAAAGGTTTTACTCTGAAATGAGTAAAGCAGAGAAATGCTACCAAAATTCTCTATTGTCCCAAGCTGGAAAATCAGAATGTCCTTTTTGATTCATAGTAGCTAAGCTGCAGACTTGATGAGACCGTATGTTTGCATAAAGGACTTTTTTTAATAGCTCCATATTTCTTCCTTCTCTGAGAAAATTTACCTTCCTTTTACCACTTTAGCATTTTTGTTGTAAAACAAAATAAATATATAGAATACCTACTTGCTGTTAAGATACAGCATGTATGATAGCTATTAGTTCTTACATGTGTTGTAGCCAAATTAAGTATAGTAGCTATTTAGTTTCTTTGCCATTTTGCTGTTGGCTAAATGTCTCGGTGTGAATGCCAGGTGTCTGCTAAGGAAGGCAGGAGCCTCCCTTGGAATGCAGAATGTAAACCCCTTCCCTCTGAATTATTACAATTTTGGATTTAAGGGGATTCTGAGGCAAAGATATGGGAATAGGAATAACAGTTCTTTATTAGGAGAAATAAAATAAAAAAGACACACAATATTACAAAACAAACAAACAAACTCACTGACAGAGTCAGAATCCAACCTGGCACCCTGTGGGTCAGGGTGTTGGT